>VMDO01018763.1:0-41362 GCA_007922755.1 Pedetes capensis
CTTATGTTTAAAGGAACAAAAGAGGTTTGAATATTGGTCTAAAGGGTTGAACGTGAGTTCTCTGAAAACACAAGCAATAAGAATTCTAACATTAGGGACATTCCATTAAAAATGTCCTGCCCCTGTGTGCATAAACTGAAATTCATGAACTATCAACAGGAGTTTATTTTCATTATTCTATGAGAGGAAAATGAAGGGAAAATAATGGAAGAGTAATGAGCAAAGCAGAGCTTCAATAGTAGAAAAATAGGCAAATATTGCTCTACACATTCCTTCCCTCTACTCACAGAAGGGTGTGTGTATGTGTGTGGGGTGTATGTTAGTAAAATTATAATTCTAAATCCTCTCTGTTAAAATGGAGAAAAAATAAAACAGTTTAAAAATCTATAATGATGTTAATATCAGTTATATTTATAGATTGATATAAAGATTTTAAGCTGTTTGATTTATGTTTTCTCATTTAATCCACACCTGAGACATAGTCATGTAAAGTGGCAGAGGGCATATTATTATTCATTCAAAGAATTAAGAATTTGATGCAAAAGACAGTTTTTAAAGAATTTTATTGTGTAATTTATTCGAGTTCACAAGGTTGCCTTATGACCTATAATCAGAAAAAGAATTAATGTATCATGTTAGATGATTGGTATTTTATAGTTCATTTATACTAAGGAATTCCTAAGGAATATAAATATATCATTTATTATTATTATTATTATTATTATTATTATTATTATTATTATTACTACTATTACTATTATTTGTGGTACCTGGGTGTGCATTCTTTGCAAATGCTCTACCACTTAGCTGCATTCCTAGCCTATGTTTTATTTTTATCTTGAGACAGGGTCTTACTAAGTTGTGCAGGCTGCTTCTGGCCTCCAACTTTCAATGCTCCTGCCTCCATCACCCGAGTCACTGGGATTATAGGTATGTTCCAATACAGCCAGCTGTAAATATATTCTTTAAATCAAATATGTGAGGAAAGCAGTGTCTTAGCTAATAAAATACATTTACACACAAGTCTATTTCATCTTTTACTGATATACTAAGAATCAGAGGTTATAAATTGAAATAGGTCTTGCATTTTAAATACAGAGGGTGCCAAAATATATGTGCATTTACTGCATTTAAATTAAAATATGTAATATTTACTGATAACAAAAGATGAATACAAGTCACACTTGATCCTCAATTACAAGAGGTCATACTATATATTGTCACTCTAATTCAAGTTAACTTTGAAAAGTAATACACAGATAACATCTTTTAAATTCTTTATACATTTTAGCACCCCCATATTTTGCAAACAACTTATATAAACATATTTTGGTTTGTAAACATAGATTTTGAGTGATAAGAACTTTAGAGATAACAGTCTAAAATTATTTAAACTGAGGAAAAAAATTATAAAATATCTGAGGTCATGTATATTTTTTAGGATGCAGTTTAGCCAATATGCAATGCAATATCAAATATAGCATGGAACATGTGTTTTTGTGTGTGCATTTGTATAGTTTGATAATTTTTAATATTAAGCAACTAGATGATTGATTTACCCTGTGATGACTATTTGATAAATATTTTAATTGTTGAATTACATAATTGTGGTACTTCTTTCCAGCTCTAATCTTAAGATATAATGTAGAAATAAATTGCTCATATATAATAGTAATCAAAATAATGTTTTGATATATGTATACATTGAAAAATGATTACCACAAAGTAGCTATTCAACACACACATCACATTATATGGTTATCTCTGTGTGTGTGTGTGTGTGTGTATGTGTGTGTGTGTAGTAGAACATTTAAGATCTTTCTTCCCAATTTCCATTTGTACAATGTTATTAATAGTCACCATGCTCTACGGTAAGGAAACTCAGGGAGATCACCTTGGTGTATCCATGGGGGTCACAAGATCTCCAGGCTGTTGACTTTCCTCTCTGCATCTTTCTACAGATGTGTTATGTTAATCTGTGTTAATTGCTTTTGATGTGGTGAGAGGGAGGAGCCAGTAGGAATAGGGTAACTCCCTTTGGAGGAATGAGAATTTGTGATTGCTTTTGGTATATTGACCTTATTTAAGGTGATCTTCAAAAATTCATTTATTTAATCTAATGGCTTACAAAGTTTATTTATTCTAATGATTTACAAAATGTTTTGGATCCTGTACTTACTCAACCTTGAGGGCTGCCACTAATGACAGTTTTATGGCTTGTTGTCTAATCTATATTCTCCTATTCTTTTACTTAATTTTTGTCTCCAGTAAATTAAAGTAACTAAAGGTGGCCATGATTATTCTGTTTTTTCCCACTCTGAGACTGTGTGACAATATTTCATCATAAATACAAATTTTGCTGTAAATTTTATTCACTCTCATTTTGTAGTTCTGAAATTCTTTTATTACTTTTTGATAAGTATATCAATTTTATATTTTTTGTTAAGATGATAAAATACAGCAATTCTTTAGAGCTTTTGTCCTTTTATTTAAGTATTATTTACATACAGTAAAATATACTAATTCTACATTTAAATTTTCTTAATTGGGGAATCTTTAAGCTATTGGTTAATACCCAAAACCATATAACAGTTCCTATCATCTGAAATGTTTTCTTTTTTCCCTTTGAAATTAACCTCCATCTCAAAGACTGTGGCCTAAGCAATTACTAATCTGCTGTTCATTGCTATAGTTTTGTTTTAGAACATTATTTACTATGATTTAATTTCTTTGATTTCTTTACTTTGTATGGTTTTCAAGATTAATCAATATTGTTAATAGCATTAATATTTTGTTCCTTTTTATTTGTGAGTAGAATTCCATGGTATAAATATACCAAAATGTGGTTATCGGTTGACTGTTCGCTGGACATTTTGAGTTCCCTCTGCTTAAGGCTGTAATCAGTGTTCCCTTATAAATAGCATACAAGGTTTTGAGTGGCAATTTTCTTCCCAATTTTAGGTAAATACCTAGAAATAGAACGGTTGTGTCTTATAGTAAATACTGTTTCTCAAGGTGACTGTACCATTTTCAATACCTATCAGCAAAGAATGAGAGAGATAGTGGCCCTAAATCTCATCAAATCTTGACTTATTTACTATTCATATATCTTTTATTATTTTTTCTTTTGGCAGTACTTGGAGGTTGAACTCAATGTCTCGCATTTGCAAGTGTTCTATGACTGAGCTACACAATTAGCCATTTTTTTTTCTTTTGAGTCAGGATCTCCTGAAATTATTCATGTTGCTTCTGCCTCTGGAGTCACTGGGATTATATGCCTGCACAACTGCACCTGGCTCATACATTTTCTTTTGTTAAATCTCTGTGTATATAAATACTTTTCCAATATTTTTATTAGGTTATATGTCATCTTACTGCAAAAGTATTTTATATGTTCTATATACAAAATTTTTATGGTAGCTTTGTTTTACAATTATTATTCTCCCAGTCTGTGGATTGTCATTTTCTATTATAGTTTTGTAAATATTAGAACTTTTTAATATTAACAAGGCCTATTTTAGTGACTAATTTTAGGTATAATTTGTGATTTGACATCATTTTTGAGAAAATTGTCTGGTGTCATTAAGAATTTTATCATGTTTTCTTTCAGGAATTCCATAGCTTTCTTATATTGAGAAATATGATACATTTAATTTTAAATTATTTTGTGTGTATTGTTTCTTTTTCTAGACAGAGATCTCCTTGTTCCAGCAACATTTGAGGAGAAGACTGTCATCACTATAATTGCTTTGGCACATCCGTGAAGATGCAATTAGCTATATAAGTGTAGGCCTAGTTGTGGACTCTATCCTGTTCCAACAGAGTTATATTTTAGTTATTTTGCCACTATTACACTATCTGGCTTCATGTAGTTTTGGTTTGTAAAATCAGGTAGAGTAAGTACTCCAGCTCAGTTTGTTTATTTTCCAAACTGATTTAACTATTCTGAATAATTTGTCTTTCTACTGTGGTTAGGTGCCTTCAAGTTGGCTCCAACTCATAGAGACTATCATAAAGTTTTCAAATGCTGATTGTTTCGGGATTGCTTCTGGAGTGGATTGTCATATCCTTCTCCTGATTTTGCGGTGCTGGGGATGGAACCTGGGTCCTAGAGAGTGCAGAGGAGCACTCCACCCACTGAGCTAAACCCTAGCCCTTGTCTTTATATATTATTATGGTAATTTCTTCAAGGAAGAAAAAAATGATACAAAGCAGTGAATACAGAGAAGATTTGAAGAACACTATGAGCAAACTTATTCTGTCATTTATAAATCCATACTTGTAACAATTGTAGAATGCACCTTATTTTCAAATTCAAACATAATATTCATGACTGCTGCTGATAGGTGCCTTAGAGTCAGTGTCTGACTCATAGCAACTCTATGTACATCAGATGAAATACTATTGTCAGTGCTTCTAGCTTTTCATGGGGGTTTCAATGGGAGATTGTTTTGGGGGAGTGGGCTGCTGGGTCCTTATCCCAAGCATACAGCATTTGCTGTTCCTAGGCAGTCTCCCATCCAAGTTCCTACCAGGCCTACTGTACTTAGTTTCTGAGATCTGAAGGGATCGGATGCCACAGTGGTACTGCTGCAGGCTGCTGTTGAGTTGGGTCCAACTCATAGTGACCCTCAGAGGGCTTTCAGTGGCTGATTGTTTCAGGCTTGCCTTGGGAATGAATTGCCATGTTCTTCTCCCATTTTTGTGTTGCTGGGGATGGAACTTGGGTCCTCAGAGAGTGCAGAGTGGTATTCTCAAACTGAGCTAATTCCCAGCCCATATTCATGATATACATAATATAATGTTCCATAAATCATTGAGTATTCTTGTTGTTAAAATCATTTAAATCCTAAATACAATTTAAAGCACTAAAATTAATACTTTTTAAATATTAAAAAGCAATATTTACCAAATAATCAAATATTTGAAAATTAAGCAATTTACTATTTCAAAATAACCCATGGGTTAAAAAGGACATCACAAAGAAAATAGCAAAGTATTTCAAACAGAATGCTAATAAAGGAAAAATCTATCAAACTTTGTCACCCACAGTTAAAGTTATGCTAAAAGGTAAATTCCTAGGTTTAAAATTTTTATTATGAAAAAGAAATGATTTAAAGGTGGTGGTCTAAAGCTCAAAATTGTTATTTTTGTTAGGTGCCATCAAGCTGGTGTCCAACTCATAGCAACCCTACTTAAAACATATGAAACACTATTGTTAGTGCTTCTCTGCTATTCATATGATATTCAATGGCTGATTCTTTTTTGGGAGTGGGTTGCCATGTCCTTTTCCCAAGACTACAGTACCTGGTGTTCCCAGGTAGTCTCCTAGCCAATTACTAACTATGCCCGACCCTGCTTAGCTTCCCAGATTTGACAGGATTGGACACCACAGTGGTAAGGCTGTGGGAAAAAATTCAAAATTAATAAGTTAAAATTTAAAAAAATTAAAATAAAAGCATACACATAGGAAACAAGAGGAAAACTAATATATAAATAATGACTAATATCCAAGAGAGGTAATCAATAGTTTAGTTTGTTCTATGGCAAGGGAATAAATTGATTGTGATTGATAAAAATTAGGAAACTGATCAAGTATAATCAAGAAGAAAACCAAGTTATAAATGTCAGAATTGAAGGAGAAAAGATTAAGTATTCCAAAACAAGAAATAAAGAAATATTGCAAATAACTTTGTGCTAACAAGTTTTACATCTTAGATGAAATGGATAAATTCATTAAAGAAAATTATTTACCACAATTTAATCCAAATGGACTTATTTTCATTAAAGAAATTTAATTTGTAATTTACATATCCACAAAGAAAATTTTGGATCCATATGCTCCCCAGGTAAATTCTATCAAACATTTAAGAAATATCATATACCAAAATATAGGAAGAAGGAATACTTTGGTATTTAGTTTTCTAAAGTATTAAAATAACCTTACCATCTAAACCTTGCAAGGGCATATAAAGGAAAACAAAATTAAAGATCAATATTTCTCATAAAGACAAAAAGGACAATCTTTATTAATAACTCAAATCCCATAATAAAGAAAAATGACACAGCATCATTACTGTGGAGTTTATCCCCAAAACTCACATTTTAATTAAACATTTAAAAATGCAAGTGGACTAAGAGAAATAGAAAGCCTTATATAATCATCACAGTAGACATAAGAAAAGTCTTTGCCATAATTTACATGAACCAAATATATAGAATGCTTCTAAATCTGATAAACAATCATCTCTTACAAAGTTTAGCTAAATTAATAGTTAAAAATCATACTTAAAAGTGAAAGATTGAATGCTTTTTCCATAAAATCATAATAAGACAGTAATACCCATTTTTGTAATCCTACTCAACTGTACTTGAATTTTTTAACTAGTTTATTAACATGAGGAATAACAAATGGCAAGAAAGAAATACAGTTTGTCTATCATGGACTGAATGATGGACTCATTCATATTTTGAAACCCTAACATCCAAGGTGATGGTAGTAGAAAGTTTTATGGTTTGACTACAAAATATACCCCATAGGCTCATGTGTTTGAACATTCCGTCCCCAGCTGGCAGTGCTATTTTGGGAGGGTGTGGAAACTAGGAGATGGAAACTACCTGGAGGAAGTAGGTCAGTGTGTGTAGGACCTTTGGAGGTTGAGTATTTATTACACTTGTTGCTTCCTGTCTCTCTACTTCCTTTCTACCTTTTGTTTTCTTTTTCTTTTCTTTTTCTTTCTTTCTTTTCTTTTTCTTTTTCTTTTTTCCTTTTTTTTTTTTTTTTTGGCACATGAAGTGTTTTATTTAGACCATTTCTAAGGATTTGGCTTCAAATATTTCACATGCAGCATTCAAGAATCTTAAAGATGACAGTCTAGTCTTTCAGAGATTATGTGTCATTGAGGTCTGCAGAGTTTTCATTGTCATTTGCAAGAAGAGCTTCTCTGTTCTCATAAGTCCAGAAGCCATTCAAATCAATTAGAATGGTAGTAACTGTGCCTCCTTGATTACTGTTTATTAAATCCTGAAGAGAGATTTTCAAAGGATCCTTTGGTTTTAAACCATGTCAAAGATTTCATCCTTGACATCTTGAAATGAAACAGAATCTTGTCCATGAAATTTCATTAGTTCCTGTATGGCCCGAAAGAAGTAATTAAGGGAAAAGACATTCAGATATCCCTTGTTTTCAATGTCATGCAGTTTGAAAATATATTGCAGAGCTGCAGGCTCCTTTCTGTTTTCTAAAGCAAGAACAAAACCCAAGTAGGTTTTATAATCCATTTCTCCATCATAAGTGAGACACTCCTGGAAAACACGATGTAAGAAGACATTTGTAATTGTTGCTGTTCCATTGTAGGAGAGTTCTTCTTTACTTAGCATGCCTTATCAAGATTCAAATACTGGCCATAAACCCTTAGAGCAGAAGGAGCAGAAAACTAGTTTGTTTCTTGACTCTCTTTGGACAGTACCTCATCCCTCAGCTCCAGTAAATCATCTAGGAAGCTGCATGCTAAAATATCTTGAATTTTTATCTTCCCTGTTTGTAGAGGGTCCAAAAACAAGAAGAACTTCCTAACTGCTGTACAAACATAAAAGGAGTAAAAGGATTTTGCCAACCCATCTAATTGTGGCAAAGTAGGGATAAATTCCAATATGTAGTTTTCTAAATCAGATTCTCAAAGGTATCCTTGTCCAGCAACATCATATAAACTGAGTCCTATTCTTCTTCTTTGAAGCCAAACTTTTCGCATAACATAGTTAAAGAACTGCATGATAGAAATTCTTCCATATGAATCTGTGTGAAGGAGTTTAGCGAAGACTTTTGCAGTGAAAAATTGCTTGCACTTTGGTCCAGCCTTTTCACCAACTTTCAAAACATTTTCATAATTGATCATTGCTTCCTCTCCAATCATAGGTGGTGTCTGGTGTTTATCCAGCAAAAACCATAAGTTCTGTCCACTGCCACATGCTCCTGACACCATGATGTCCTGCCCAAGCACATGGGACAAAATGAGGATGGGTTGAACACTCTGAAAATGTAAACCAAAATAAACCCTTCCTCCTTTAAGATATTTTTTATCATATATTTTTTGATGCTTTGCAAAAAGTAAATAATTCAGACAATACATATCAGAAATATGGGGTCTATTTCTACTTCCTGTCTAGCATAATGTAAATAGCCATCCTCTACCATATTGTTTCCTCTGCCATGATGTGTTACCCAAGCACATATGATGAAATGAACATGTACTAAATCTTTTGAAATCATAAACTAAAAGAAATGTTTCTGTTAGACATTTTGCCAGAGTGACATGAAAAGTAATTAATACAGGACCTGGTGTTCCCAGGCGGTCTCCCGTCCAAGTACTAACAGGCTATTTGGGAGGTGATTAACACTCAAGGGCAAAGTCATCATTATGGGAATTAGTATCCTCATAGAAGCGACTCCAGAGAGTTAGCTAGTCTCCTCTCCCATACACAGCAACAGTTACAAATGCCACCTCTGATGAAGTGGTGGATCTTTTCTACAAAATGAACCTGTCCCCTAATTGTCTTAGACTTTGCAGCATCCAGAATTCAGTCTAAAATATCTTGTTATAGCAACATGAACAGCCCAAGACATTTTTTTTTATTCACAGATGACACAACTGAGTTACTAGGAAAATAAAAGGAATCAAATAACTAATTTAACAGGATAATAAGATACAAAGTTGACAAATAACAACCAACTGCATCTCTCTATTCCTGCAATGGGGCTAGGACATAGCACAGCTGGTAGAGTGCAGCTCTTCACTCTCTGAGGTCCTGGGCTTGATTCTCAGCACTGTAAATAATGGGAGAAGGATGTGGCAATCCACTCCCAAGGGAATATTGAAATAATCAGCCTCTATAAACCCTGTGAGGGTCACTATGAGTTGGAGACGACTTGAGGGCACCTTAAAACAACACCAACAGTTCCTTCAATGAATAATTGAAAACACATTTGAAAATATCATTTATTTTCCATAATAGACATAAAGTATCTGAGGATTATATTACTTAATTATTGTTGTTGTTGTTAGGTGCCCTCGAGTCAGTATCCGACTCACAGCGACCCTCATAGGGTTTTCAATGGCAGACTGTTTCGGGATTGCCTTGGGAGTGGATTGCCAGGTCCTTCTCCCATTTTTGTGGTGCTGAGAATTGAACTCGGGACCTCAGAGACTGCAGCACAGCACTCTACCAACTGAGCTAAATCTGAGCCCTACTTAATTATAGATACATAAATTCTCCATATTGAAAATCACATTTTTGTGAGAATTTACATATCTATGAAACAAGTATACCAGGTTTGTGAACTAGAGTACTAAATTTTGTTAAAATATCAATTTATAGACTATGAAATCTCTATAAAATTTGCAGCAGTTATGTTGAAATAATTACACATTTTTAAAAAATTTATATAAATATAAAGAACATGGTGGTGGTGGTGTTGTTAGGTGCCACCCACTCATGTCCAAATCTTGGCGACCCTCATATGGTTTTTACTGGCTGACTGTTTGGAATTGCCTTGCCTACGGAGTGGATTGTCATGTCCTTCTCCCACATAAAGAACACAGAATCAACAAAATATTTAATTAAAAAATTGTAAAAGTTGGAAGATTTAATGGTACTTGATTTTATGTTTTGCTATCAAATTACAATAACTAAGACCATTTTGAATTGAGACACAAATAGATGGAGTAATGAAATAGATTATTGATTTCAGAAAGCATCTCATGAATACACAGCTAACCTGTTGCTATTAAAGAAGTTAAGTCAATAGTCAGAAATGATATTTTTAATTAATGATGTTGAGACAAATGGATAAACATATGGAAATACAAAATTGACCCTGATTTTTGGTTTACCCTCTAAATAAAAGTTAATATTTTCAAGGTGGATCATAATTCTAAAGTATAAAGGTGAACATTACAAATACTGTAGAGGAAAACTAAGAAAAATATATGAACAGAACATAGGGAATGGATTTTTAAAATGATAAAAGATTTTAGGTACTAATTTTAAGAAAAAGTAATAAAATTAATGTCAGCACAATTAAAAGCTGCTTATAAAAATATACTGCTAAGAAAAAAAGGAGTTAAACCATAGATTGGAATCAAATATTCACATTATGATAACTCTTGTTGTTGTTGTTGTTAGGTGCTGTTGAGTCAGTATCTGACTCATAGTGACCCTCATAGGGTTTTCAATGGCTGTTTCGGGATTGCCTTGGGAGTAGATTGCCAGGCCCTTCTCCCATTTTTGTGGTGCTGGGAATTGAACTTGGAACCTCAGCGACTGCAGCACAGTGCTCTACCAACTGAGCTAAATCCCAGCTGGCATGATAACTGTATTAATTTTAGCCTACAGCTGTAGCCCTGTGGATTCTGATCCCTTCAGATCTTGGAAGTTAAGTAGGGTCAGGCCTGGTTAGTACTTGGATGGGAGACCACCTGGGAACACCAGGTCCTGTAGGCTTGGGAGAAGGGCCCGACAACACACTCCCAAAAATCAATCCGCCATTGAAAACCCTACGAACAGCAGAGAAGCATGACCGTGGTGTTTCCCCTGTTGTATGTAGGGTGCTTTGAGTTGGATACCGACTCGATGGCACCAAACAATAACAAGAGCATACTGAGAATACCTATATATCAGAAATGTAGAATTAAGCTCTCCCCTGTAAACACACACACACACACACACACACACACACACACACACACGCAATGAGGGAAAATATTTGGACACACAAACACAAACTAATGGATGAATTCTCAATAAGATCATGAAATTGTACTCAACATCACTAATACTCAGAAATTCAAATGTAAGTCTAGTGAATTTATTGATAAAATGGCTAAAATTTAAAAAATAACTACAATATTAAATGTAGATAAAGACTTGGATCAACTGCATCTCTCACATATTTCATCTTACAGTATAAAATCCTGAACCCACTTTGGAAACTACATGGAAGATTTTAATAAAACTACACCTGTGCTAATTGTACAAACCAACAATTTGGCTCTTAGGAAATTACTCAAGAAAAATAAATACTTTGTGTTCAGAGTAAAACTTTAGAAGAATGTTCTTAACAACTTCATTCAGAATAATCAAAATCTGGAAACTACACAAATATTCATTAACAGCAATATCTAAACAAGCTGTACCACAATCGTAAATGTAAAAATAAAAGTGAAAAAAGAAGATTATTTACCTATGTAGTAAGGATAAATATCAAAACTAATATTTTGAGTAGAAGAATTCTGATACAAAGTTGGGCACTGTGGTCCATGCCTATAATTTCAGGGACCCAGGTGGCTGAGGAAGATTATGAACTCAAGGTCAGAAGCAACCTGTGCAGCTTAGCAAAACCTTGTCTTAAAAAAAAATTAAGATGAGGTTGGGGATTCAGTTCAGTGGTAGAGCACTTGTCTAGCATGCATGAAGACCTGGATTCAGCCTGAGTCCTACAAAAAACAAAGTCTTACAAAGAAATCACATGCTGTGTGATCCTATTTAAATGAGATTCAGGAACAGAAAAGTAGAATGAACAGAGATAAAAATGTGAATAGTTCTTTCTTCTGTGGAGGAGGAAACATTGACTGGAATATCATTTAGAGAAATTTTTGATTTGATAGCAATGTTTTACATTTGATTCATGTGGTGATTATGTTTTACATATATATATATACACATATATATATTTACATATATATATGTGTGTATATATATATATATATATATATATATATAGAGAGAGAGAGAGAGAGAGAGAGAGAGAGAGAGAGGGAGAGAAATGAGATACACACACAAATATACATGCACATGTATATGTTATTGTTGTCGTCATTAAGGTGCTGTCAAGTCAAGTCCAGCTTATACTGACTCTCATGGGGATTTTAAAGGCTGATTGCTTCAGAGGTGCTTCAGGAGTGGATTACCACACACTTCTCCCGATTTGGATATGTATCTTTTTTTCTTCCAATGATTTGTGTGCTTCACTGTATTCTTATTATGCCTTAATAAAAAGCAAATAATAAAGGGCAGTAGTGATACTTTGTTACAAAAAGGAGATTTGGAGCTTCTAATGTTTTTGTCTCATTCTCAATTGTAGGCTTGGGTTACTTTAACTACTTTAAAATAGAGGATAATACTGAAATCATATGGCAATAAATGTTAAATCATTGTTGTCTGGCAAAACCAGATTTGCTGGGGTTTGTGTCCTCAGATTGGCTCTAATACTCCTATATAAAGCTGAAAATTTATATTTTCCAGAATCATATTTCCTATATGTTGCACATTAGAGTTAATTAATTCAAGGAATTCATACCTGATTTGAAGGCATTGGAGAAGCAGAGGCTGTTTTCTCAGTAGATAGTGACTCTCATACATGGTGAAGGACAATGCAGTGCTCCCTCATGAACCTTAGCTTGTTCTTGTTCGCTTCCTGCTCCATGTCTAGCTTGTATCTTGGGGCCAAAATAGACGAATAATTAACATTACTAATCTAATTAACATAATCAACAACATAATTAAACCTTAAAAACAATACCTTAAATAATAACAGGATTTTTGGTTTGGAGTTTTGGATGATTGAATATCATTTATGTTACTGAATTTGAGAGTACCACTTAGGGGTCTATTTTGACCTTACAATATCAATTAAGGGTTAATTTTCTGGCTTTTGACTCTGCAGGCCAACAGCCATAGTGAACTCATGAACTCATCGCTGAGTGTTTGGTCAAGAGCCTACAGATGCAATAAGTTTTTAAGCAACAGATTCTAAATATGCGATAGTTCCCACACCTCCCTAAAATCCCTCTATGTGGCAACACTTCAGGATCAATAGTTTCGTGAATTTTTTGTCAAGCTCTGTTTTGTCTCAAAATACCTGTGCTTTGTACAATATACTGTGTGGCTTTCTCATCATGTGATCCACATTCCTAGATATTGACTGTTCCATCTTCTCTCATATTCAATTAATTTCCAATTCTTACACACAATATCTTCTAATGTTTGTAATGACTGCTTTCCTGACTGAATTCTGAATGATATTTGGTTGGGCATCCCATAGTATTAACAAAATGCTCTATATTTTATGAAAAAATTTCATATAATATGCTTTGTCAATATTATTAGGCACAATGCTAGTTCAAAATAAGTATGAGTTGATAAGGACAATGAGTTAATTTACATGTCTCTGTTTTAAGGTGCTACAGAGAATTTTAATTAGCTAATGTTAGGTCAACATTTCTGTGAATTGTGACAATAGATGTTTAGTTTAATTTTGTATTCACATAAATGCAGGTATTGGACTTTCTCATTGCTGATGAGGGGTGGGTTGGCCTATTCAAGGCGGCAAACTTACGTAAGATTTTACATCTTCACTACATGAATACAACTTTGTCCTTGGCCTTGACATAAAATTTGAATATTAAGAATAGTGAGAATTGAGAAATATGGAAGCTTTTTAACAACACTGGCTCAGGAATGACAGTCATCAGCTCTCCCATATCTGTGGTGACAATGATGGCCCCACATATTTCTAGTGATCACTTACAGGATATAGAGGTACTGGAAACCTGGAAACACAGTGGGCTGCAGCAGGTTCCCTGAAAGAATGGTAGTCCAGAAAATAAGGCAAAAATGTTGTTTGCAACTACCCATCTGTGCTGTAATACCTGTGCAGAAATACCTGTGCACATTCTATCTCCTGTAATCATTCCCTTAGATCCTAATCCTTCTTGCTCACAGGGTAAATAACCCAAAGTTCTGCCAGCTTACTGCCTTCAGTTCAAGGTTCACGTTCTGTATATAATGAATATGTAGCAGAGAATTCCTCTGTTCCTATACTCCATGAAAGCAAAAACAAGATTTCAATACCATTCTTCCTCATAGATGGTGGAATCACACAGACAAAAGAAGCATGACAAAAATTTCTATTATAAAGAAATGGTGATTTTGAGTCAAATATTTTTCAGTAATTCACAGTAAAAATGCAATTCTATAGGCAAAAGCCTGGAAAGGGGGAAAGTCCCTTTAAAAGTCTCTGTTCTAATCACTGAAAGGAGTTCATTAGCTCATTGTACTCCTAGATTCAGTTCCTAACCTCCACAACTATATGTAAGATGGGTGTTTGGATAATGTGTAGCTTTAGAACCTGTATCCAGATCTTTGTAGGCCAGAGTACTGTTTTAAAGCTCAATCATTCAAATAACTATTTTTATGTCAGGTTTCAGATTTTTCTGACAATGTCCTTCTTTCAGAATCACAGTAGATTTCAAATTTACTTCCTTGCAGGTAAGTCTCTATGGCATAAACACACTGGAAATTATTTCCTTGACATAGTTATTCAACCTGCTTTATTTCTTTGTTCCTTGGAGACTGTGTCATCCTTTCAGAACTTAAAATGATATTGTAACTGCCACTGCAAAACAGTGCTACCATTATCCCTAACTTTGTAGCAATCACTAGTAATTATCAATGCATCCTGATTGCATGTTTGATCAATTTCAGACTATAGGAGCTGATAAATGTCTTCTCTTGCTTCATTTGTGGCCTTACTGGTGGGTGTGCAAATTTAAATAATATTCATATTAATTGATTTTCCTTGTAGACATATGGATAGTATTCTATCCCTAACAGCATTGTAATTCAGGATAGATCTTGAGATATCTTTTTTGATAATAAATGCAACCCTGTTACACTTTGTCATTCCCTGCATAGTAGACCATATGATTATCTGATTCAAGATGGTCAATACCAGTCCATTTTAGCTCACTGATACCTAGAATGTAAATGTTTATGCATGCTATTTCACTTTTGATCATTTCTAATTTTCCTAGATTCATACCATATACAATCCACATTCCAATTATTAATGGACGTTTAAAGTTGTTCATTCTCATTTTTAGTCATGCCACATAAAAAAATGGAGGCTCGAGCTGGGCGTGGTGGTGCATGCCTGTAATCCCAGCGGCTTGGGAGGCGAAGGCAGGAGGATCACAAGTTCGAGACCAGAAGCAGTCTGCGTAATTTAGCAAGACCCTGTCTCAAAAAGTAACAAAAAAATGGGCTGGAGGTGGCAGTTCAGTGGTCCAACACTTGAACAGCATGCAAGCATGAGGCCCTGGGTTCCATCCCAAGTACCACAAAAATAAATAAATAAATAAAATGGAAGATCATAGCGCTTTACTTCATTCCTGTCATTACGATTGACTCTACTTTGAGGAGACAATTCTTCCTCAGTTGTCTTTTGGGTGCGTTCCAGCCTCAGAGACTCATTTTCTGGCACTATGTCCGACAGTGTTGCTTTGCTATTCATAGGGTTTTCAATGGCTTATTGTTTGAGGAGCAGACTGTGGAGTACTTCTCCATAGTTTGTCTTAGTCTGAAAGCTCAATGTAAACCTATCCACCATTGGTGACCTTGCTGGTATCTCTAATACTGATAACATAGTTTTCAGCATCACAGCAACATACAAGCCCCCCAAATACAGCACTTTGGTGACAGTACTTAGAAAATATGGTCTTAGTGACAGAAATGATGCTGGAGATTTCATGATAGAATTTTGTCAGACCAATGACATTTTTTAATGCAAATACACTTTTTCACCAACATAAATAGTGAATATGCACATGAAATTCACAAAATGTAATATACAGAAATCAAAATGACTATATTAGTGCAAATAGATGGTGGAAAAGTCAATATCAGTACTCAGAACTAGACCAGCTGTTGATTTTAGATCAGACCATCACTTGCTCATATGCAGGTTCAAAGTGAAATTGAAGAAAATTAGACAAATATACTAGAACCAATGTAGGTCCTTGAATATAGCCTACCTGAGTTCAGAGATGATTTCAAGAACACATTTTGTGCATTAGACACAATAATCTGTTGTACTTTATCAAAGACATCATTCATGAGGAAAGCAAAAGTTTATTAAAAAGCAAGGAAAAAGAAAGACCAAATTGCATGTCAAAAGAGACTATGAAACTTGCCCTTGAATGTTGAGTAGCTAAAGTAAAAGGAAGACATGATGAAGTTAAAGAACTAAACAAAAAAAAAAATTCAAAGGCTAGCTCAAGAAAACAAAAACAAATATTATAATTACATGTGCAAAGAGCTGTAAATAGAAAGCCAAAAGAGAAGAACACTCTGTTTTTCTTAGGCTTAAAAAATTGAAGAAAAAATTCAATCCTTGAGTGACATTAATGATGGATTCTATAGTGAAATTATTAAGTGATGAAGGAAAGATCAAAAGAAGATGGAAGGAATACATAGAGACATACCAAAAAGAATTGGTAGGTGATAAATCATTCAAAGAAGTTGCACATTATCAGGAACCAATGGTACTGAAGGAAGAAGTGGAAGCTGCCGTGAAGGCTTTGGTCAAACACAAGACTCCAGGAATTGATGGAATATCAACTGAAATATTTTAGCAAACAGATGCAGCACTGGAGATGCTCATTTGTTTATGCCATGAGATTCATAAAATAGCTACTCGGTCAATTGACTGAACGAGATCCATATTGTGCTCCTTGAAGATAAGGATGGCTAGACTGCACCATATATTTTTTGGACATGCTGTCAGGAGGTACTAATCCCTGGAGAAGGACATCATGTTTGGGAAAGTGGTGAGTCGGTGGAAAATAGGAAGACCCTCAGTTAGTTGTATTGACTCAGTGGCTGCCACAATTATCTTAAACTTAAAAAAGATCATAAGCCTGGCACAATGTTAGGGACTGTTTCATTCTGTTGCCCATAGTTTCGCAATAAGTCATACCCTACTCCATAGTACCTAACTGGAAGAACCGCATCACTCAGCTCTGAATAAACTATTAAGTATCCAGAGTCGCGTGATAATGGACTATCTGCAAGAGAAGACATGTGTATCTAACATTTCCACAATTATTTATAGCAGAGAATTTTTGTCATCTATGAAGCCTCCTAAAGGATGAAATGTCCAAAGAAAGTAGTGCATAATTTAAGAAGCCCAAATTTGAAAATTATACATAATTATCAATCACAATCACTTTTCCCATTATCATCCAGACATCCCTTTGAAGTTTGTACTACTTTCTCTTCAGCCATTCCATCCCAGATCTGGTTCAATGTATAGAGGCAATCATACAATTTTTAGTGAGGAAAAGACAGTAGGAGTACAAACATGCCTCTTTTACATAGATCATTGTACCTCATTTTCCATTTTCCAGTATTTAGTTCTATTTGTGTCCTGATGTGCTTCTACTTAAAGAATTTTCTTTCCTGGCTCCTCTTGAAAGTAAAATAATGAAATTTTAAAATCTTGAATATTTTTTCAATTTTCATAAATTTAATAGTTTTACTAAAAGCAGACAATATAAAATAGTACACATGCACACACATGTGAACATATATATTCCTGAGTATATACATTCAGGAATTCTCTGGTTGTAGTGGGAAAGCTAAATATAGATCAATTATGTTTGCTTGGTCATCATCTCTTTGATTTAAGCATCCCAAGGGCAGGTTTATGAACCTTTAAAGAACATTGTATTAGTCTTAGTATAATTATAATCTGTCTAATTTCACCATGAACTTATCTATTGCAATGTTTGTCATTTTTTAAAAGAAGAATATAATATTTTTATTTAATTGAATGGTTTTTTGGCCTATTTGTGCCTATATTGATTGTTACTGAATATTTAATAATGTATTTATTCTTTCCTTTCTAAATGAATTTTCCTCAGACCCCAGAAACATAAAAGTGTCAGTGACATCTTTTATTTTTAGCACAGAAAATGAAGCAGTGTTTGACACATATTTGGTGAATTTATTTCATACTATGTCACCAATTTAAATTTTAAATGCTGTACAAACTAACAGAGCTTAAAACTCATGTGGAATGAGATTATACAATTACCAACATATTCCCTCCTTATTAAAATGTTTCAGTAAATGCACTTTTTGTAAGCAGCATTACATGTGTACTTTTTTTGACAAATATGTTATCTGGACTACACAGCCATGAGTATCTGACTTACTCAACAGTAATAAATTACCCAGCTGAGAAAACTCATCTTACAAAGCACACAGGTATGAGACTTTATAACCGCTGATAACATTGCAGTGCCTACAGAATACTTTGAATATAGAAACCTTGTAGAAAAATTTCTGTAAGCTCTGATGCTAATGGCATGTAGTCTATTGATCATTAAAAATATAGCCGGGTGCGGTGGTGCACGCCTGTAATCCCTGTGGTTGGGAGGCGGAGGCAGGAGGATTGCAAGTTCAAGACCAGAGGCAGTCTGTGTAACTTAGCAAGACTCTGTCTCAAAAAGTAAACAAACGGGGTGAGGGTGCAGCTCAGTGGTCCAGCACTTGCAAAGCATGCAAGCACAAGGCCCTGAGTTAAAAAAAAAAGAGCAAAATGAAATTTACAGAACTGGGCATGATGGCACAGCAAATCAGGAGGCAGAGGCCAGAGAATTCCAGGAGGATCACAAGTCTGTGCACATATATATTCCTGCCAGAGGCAGCCTATGTGACTTAGTGAGAACCTATGTCAATTTAAAAAATAAGAAAGAGACTGAGGGTGCAGCTCAGTGGCAGAACACTTGCAAACTCTGTGTGAGGACCTGGGTACAGAAACGCAGTACAGCAAAAAAAAAAAAAAAAAAAAAAAAAAAAAAAAAAAAAAAAAAAAAAAAAAAAAAAAAAAAAAAAAAAAAAAAAAAGAAAGAAAGAAAGAAAGAAAACAAAAAGAATTTGAAAAAAACAATTAATTGCATGATATTGGAAAATTCATACATACTTAGAAGTATATAGATATTCAAACTGGATATACCAAGACTTAGTAAAGACATTTGTCATGCTATCTTGATTGTAAGATTAACAGGTATTTCTTTGGCACCTTCTTGTAAACACCTTGTTCTGTGCTATAAAAACCACACTTTAAAAAATCCTGCTCTTTCCTCATACTGCTAGGAAGGGTTAATATATATGAGAAGTGTGATACTGGTATGACTACAAAGCAATGACTTTGAATCTTAACCCAAATATACATTTGAGTTTTACTACATATTAGTCATAAGTATCCATAAACTTTGTTAAATTTATAAAAGTATAACCAAAAATGATATAATAGTTGTATAATGGAAAAGGCCAATGCTGTATTATTCTGTACCCCAACATCATTTACCAATAAAAAAAGAAAAAAATAGTTAAAAAAATAGAAAGTCTTACTGAAATATTTTATCACACTACTAACATTGGTGCCAATTTTGTACAGCCAAAGAGCCTTACAATGGAATTTAATACTGGCAGTTACAGTTTGAGCACTGCAAATGGAACCCTGGCCTTTTCACTGTAATGTGTCTCCTAACCCCTCACACTTTATTTACAATTTCCATATCAAATGATTCTTTAATTCCTAAAATATATTTTTATTATGTTAATTCTAGTATATCTGGTGGGCCAGCATTTAGCTCAATTGGTAGAGTGCTGATCTGTAATCTCTGAGGACCCAGGTTTGATCCCCAGCACTGCAAATTTGGGAGAATGATGTGGTAATCCACTTCTAAATCAATCAACCATTAAAAACCCTATGAAGGTTGTTATGAATTGCATCCAACTCAATGGCACCTAACAACAACAAGTATATTTAGTGCTTTATTAAAATGTTGTGTTGTTAGGTGCCATTGAGTAGGCTCTATTTCATAATGACTCTATGTACAACACAGTGAAAAACACTACCTGGCATTGTGCCATATCCAGCACAATGTCCGTCCTTCTCTGCTATTTATAGGGTTTTCAAAAGCTGACTTTTTTTCCAGAGTGGGCTGCTGATCCTTCTCCCTTGCTTACAACACAGGGTATTCCCAAGTAGTCTCCCATCCAAGGACTAAGCAGGCCTGACCCTCCTTTGCTTCTGTGATCTGATGAGATTGGTTGCCAGGGTGATGTGGCTGCAGCCTTTATTAAAATTGCTGTTGTTGTTAGGTGCCACTGAGTCAGGTCTGACTCATAGTGACCTTCATAGGTTTTTTAATGGCTCATGTTTCAGGATTTCTTCAGGAGTGGATTGCCATGTCCTTCTCCCATTTTTGCTGTGTTGGGATTGAACTCAGGGCCTCAGAGAGTGCAGAGCAGACTACCAACCAAGCTAAACCGCAGCCCTTAATAATATGTTGTTGTTGTTAGGTGCCGTCGAGTCGTGTCCAACTCATAGCGACCCTCATAGGGTTTTCAATGGCACATTGTTTTGGGATTGCCTTGGGAGTGGGTTGCCACGTCCTTCTCCCATTTTTGAGGTGCTGGGAATCGAACTCGGGACCTCAGAGACTGCAGAGCAGCACTCTACCAATGGAGCTAAATCCCTGCCCAATAAAAAATAGAATTACCTACTTCTATACAACATGCTACTCAAAAGCTTTATATGTTGAGATGTCTCCACTACCAAAAGTTTTGAAAATTATCATAGAATCCATCTGAACAAATGTGCTTTTATGCAAATGATCTGTCTTAATGTGGACACAAAAGTTTTATATCCTTTATAAGCCTGAAATGCTAGAGGTTGAAAATAATTTCATCATTTCATAAGAACCAGAATGTGAGTTTATGCATAAATATTTAAAAACCTACACAAGGAAGTAATTTTCTCAATTATCTGCAAAAGCAAGTTTGCTCTTTGCTGTCTGAACAACTGAAAGTATAATAGAAGGCAATGCTAGAAGGGCTGAAGAAATAAGGAAAAGGGGCCAGGGGAGGCTCTAGCTGCTTGCAGGGGAAGCTCCAGTTCTTGGAAGCTCTCCAAGCCTAAAGCCCCCTTCTGTCATCTCTCTGCCCATATGCAGTCTCTGTCTATGTACAATGGGCAGAACAGGCTGAAACCCTTCCCTGCCCACAAGACCTTGATTGATTTTTAAAGTTACATTAACCCTAGACTTTCCCTGACTCAGAAGAATGATTCATATTATCATTAGAGTCTAATAAAAAGAGCTTGAAACACTCACTGGGTTACCTCAGTCTCTTTGACACTTACTCTTGGTGTGCAGAGTAATCCTTTCTGTGTCTGCTGACCACGTGACCGCAGGAAAGGAATGACAAGAAAGTATTTTCCAAACAGAAACATCATGCAGAAACAATAATAGTCTTAATAAAAACACCTTGCTTTTAAAGTTTTTCTTTTAAAGAAATTGAAAGTATCTGGTTTACTTTGTCAGTGTTTGACAGTGCCCCATTAACAGGAAGCATGTTTTTACCTTGAGACTTCAAGAAATTTAAAGATAAGGAATAAAACAAGTAGAAATAACCACCCTTATTACTACAAGGATGGGTATTAGAAAAAGTTGTTCATATTTATGGTATAGTGTGCTAACTGATACTGGCAGATTTATTAGTTCAATTTCCAACGGCAATGAATCATCTTGGGTCCCTACTCCTGCTTCACTAGAAAGAGACCACTTGACAAGGGGTATTTGACATCACATGCTCCATTCAGGTAGAAAAAGAGTAAAGAGAAAGGCCCATGAGGAAGGGCATTCATTTTCTATGCTGATTAAACAAATAAATTAGGTAACTCCCCCTTCTCATATAGAAGTAATTGATAGAGCTGAGTGAAGCCAAGAATTTTGTAATAGTAAAAATCAATTACTCCAGAAGAAAATATTAGAAGTTGAGTAAAATTATTCTTGAGAATCCTTACATATAAATGTCATACATCTATTTAATAATATATAATCTTGAATTACTTTGAAAATATAATTTTAGTGCCCAGTAATATCTTTGTGAAGGATATAGCAAATTCACATAAAGTCAGGTAATAGGGGTCAATCCATACCTGTTTCCTCTTTGAGAGGGTGAAAGAGTAGATGGGGCTATTTATTATTGTGGGAAACAATATACAGAAGTACAGACATATCAAGAATATTTTTGCTATTGAATGTTGGAAGTATAACTAAAGTAATCAAGCAATAAACATTTTCATTTTATTCAATTTTGGTCAATTTAAATTTAACATGTGGACAATGGCTACTACACTAGATAATGCAATTCTAAGATTATCTCTAAGAATAATAGGAATTTTCGGCCAGAATGTATCAAGACTACTGCAGGTATATATACAATTAAGATTAATGATCAGAGACTAAAAAAAGGAGGTCTAAAACAGTCATTCCTGATCAACATGTAGTGATAACCAGGTTTAAAGTCTGCCAGTTGAGGCTCATGGGCTGGGGTTCAGCTCAGTTGGTAGAGCGCTGGTCTGCACTTTCTAAGGACCCAGGTTCAATCTCCAGCACCACAAAAATGGGAGAAGGACTGGCAGCCCAATCCACTCCCAAAAAATAATCCTGAAACAATAAGCCATTGAAAAAATCTATAACGGTCACTATGATTTGGATACGTCTAAATGGCACCTAACAACATTAAGGCTTCAGAGACAGGCTCTGAGAAGCTTCCTTGCATATGTACTAAGAGGATTGGAGAGCTTTAAGAAGAAACACAAAACATTCATGGAAGGAGGCCACATAAAGATAAATATTGAGAGAAAAAACATGGATTTTTCAGAGGAGATAGGGATGAAAGGGAATGAAAACATCCCTCCATTCACTTAAAGAATCAATACAAAATACAATTATGGAGAAGATGGGTTTTATTTATTGATGTATCCTGCTTCTGAATATCTATGGGTTTTCGGAGGCTTCCTGTTTGACAAATGCTAGGGTGATATTTTGTGAGCTAAGTTTAAGGTCATAACCATGTTCTTTTCTTCCCCTATTTCTACCCTATTGATATGTAGATAGAAATAGCACAAAAAGTTTATCTTTAAGGAAAAGAGAGAATGAGGTAGATCCAGCAAGATTATATTAAGCCAATTGGGAGGTCTCCCTTTTGTTTCATGAGAAATTTTATTTATTTCTCACACACTATATGTAAATATATATTTATATGTATTTATGCTGGGCTGGGATTTAGCTCAGGTGGTAGAGTACTGCGCTGCAGTCTCTGAGGTCCCGAGTTCAGTTCCCAGCACTGCAAAAATGGGAGAGGGACCTGGCAATCCACTCCCAAGGCAATCCTGAAACAGTCAGCCATTGAAAACCCTGTGAGGGTCGCTATGAGTTAGATACTGACTTGACGGCACCTTACAACAACAACAACATACATACGTTTACTTGGGATTGCCGTGGGAATGGATTGCCAAGTCCTTCTCCTATTTTTGTGGTGCGGGGAATTGAACTTGGGACCTCAGAGACTGCAGAGCAGCACTCTGCCAACTGAGCTAAATCCCAGCCCCATATGCATGTCTTAATAGGCTTTTTTTTTTCTGTATTGAGGTTTGAACATAGCTCCTCACACATACTAGGCAACTGCTACACCACAAATGCACTTCCAGCCCATTTTATTTATTTTTTTATCTTGACACAGAGTCTCATTAAGTTGTGCAGCATTTCTCTGGCTTTGAAATCAGATCATCCTGTCTCAGCATCCTGTGTTGTTAGTATTACAGGTGTGAGCCCCAGCCCATGAGTTTCTACTGCTGACAAAAAATAAATACGTTATTGTTGTTGTTAAGTGTCGTCGAGGGCTGGGATTTAGCTCAGTTGGTACAGCACCCACTCTGCAATCTCTGAGGTCCCGAGTTCGAGTCCCAGCACCACAAAAACGGGGGAGAAGGATGTGGCAATCCACTCCCAAGGCAATCCCAAAAACAATCAGCCATTGAAAACCCTATAAGGGTCACTATGAGTTGGATACGACTTAATGGCACCTAATAGCCTAACAGCCATTGTGCTTAGCTACATTAATAAATTATTATTGTATTAATTACATTTGTTTGTAATGCTCATCCTGTAATTCACCAGAGGGTAGAATACAATTTACTGGGAAGGGTTAGCTTTGCACATTACTTATTTTTCTTTATTAACATAAAAGCATAAAAATATACATATTAATGTACATCATGTGATATTTCAATACATACATATATATATATACACATAGCCTGCAGCCATAGCCCTGTGTCATCCGATCCTGTCAGATCTCGGAAGCTAAGCAGAGTCGGGCCTGGTTAGTACCTGGGTGGGAGACCGCCTGGGAACACCAGAAGCTGTAGGCTTGGGAGAAGGACCTGGCAACCCCCTCCCAAAAATCAATCTGCCATTGAAAACCCTATGAACAGCAGAGAAGCCCTGACAATAGTGTTTCCCCTGTTGTACAAAGGGTTGCTATGAGTCAGATACCGATACCACGGCACCTAACAACAACAAACAACATATATATATATATATATATATATATATATATATATATATATGCATATATATATATATATACATATATATATGTAATTTTGACTCAAGTTAAACATTTATTGCCTCAAATATTTAACATTTTTATGATAAAAACATCCAAAAGACCTTCTTCTAGCTTTTTGAAATATATAATACATTGTTGTTGTTAGATGCTGTCGAGTCGTGTCCGACTCATACTGACCCTCATAGGGTTTTCAAGGGCTGTTTCAAGATTGCTTCGGGAGTGGATTGCCATGCTCTTCTCCTATTTTGTGGTGCTGGGAATAGAACTCAGGACCTCAGAGACTGCAGAGTGGTGCACTACCAACTGAGCTACATTCCAGCCCATATAACATAGAGTAGTTAGCTAAAGTCACCACATTTTTTTGTGCAAATCACACCAGAACTTCTTGCTGACATCTAGCAATATTGTAATAAACATTGGCCAACCTTTCCTCATCTTTTCCTTACCCCCACTCTCTCAGGAATCTGGTAACCACCATTCTCCTTTTAACTTCTATGAGATCAACAGTTTTTACATTCCAAATATGAGGGAGATCATGTGGTACTTTGTCTTTCTGTGCCTGACTTATTTAGCTTAACATAATGATCCCCAATTCCATCCATGTTGCCACAAGTGACAGAATGTCATTTTTTGTAGCTGAATAGTATTTCATTGCACATATGTACCATAATTTCTTTATTCATCAACTGATGGATACTAGTTTCTTGGCTATTGTGAAGAGTGCTGCAAATAACTTGAGATTGTAGGTATATTTTCTACGTACTGATTTCATTTCCTTTGGATATATATATATATATATATATATATATATATATATGTATGTATGTATATATATATACATATATATTATATAAATAGACTTTCTGAATCATACAGAATTTATATTTTCTTTTATTTTTAGGAGACTACGTAATGTTTTACACAATGGGTACCAATTTACCTTGCTACAAAACAGGGTACAAGGATTCCTTTTTTCCCACATGCTCACCAGCACTTACTATTTTTAGTCTTTTTGATAGTAGCACTGTTATTCAGATATTATATCACATTGTGGTTTTGAGTTGCTTTTCCCTGATTAGTGATGTTCAATATTTTTTTCATGTACTTGTGCCATTTGTGTGTCTTCTTTTCAATAACATCTTATATATCTTTCCCATTTAAATTTTTTTCTCTATTGAGTTTTGGAATTCCTTATATATTTTTAATATCAACTCTTTCTCAGAAGTATGTTGTTGTTGTGTTAGGTGTCATAGAGCTGGGTCTGACTCTTAGCGACCATAGGTACAACAGAATGAAACACTCCCCTACACAGTGTCAGTGCACAATCTTTTTAATGTTTAAGCCCATTGTTGAAGCCACTGTGTCAATCCATCTAATTGGGGGTCTTCCTTTTTCTCACTGACCTATCACTCTCCCAAATATGATGTTCTTCTATAGCGATTAGTCCCTCCTGACAACATGTCTAAAATACGTACGATGCAATCTAGCCATCCTTGTTTCCAAGGAGCACTGGGGTTGCACTTCTCGCACAAATCTGTTGGTTCTTTTGGCAGTCCATGGGATATTCAATATTATTTTCCAGTACCATAATTTAAAAACATCAATTGACCTCCTGTCTCCCTTGTTCAACATCCAGCTTTCACAAGCATCTGATATAACTGAATATACCATGGCATGAGTCAGGCACACCTTCTTCTTCTGTGAGACATCTTTATTATTCAACACTTTAACCGGGTCTTTTATGACTGCTTTTCACAATGTAATGTGTAAATATTTCTCAATGCAATGTGTAGGACTTTGCTAATTGTTTTCTGTGTCAAGCTTTTAAGTTTAATGCAATTCCATTTACCTATTTTAACTTTTACTTCCTGTGTTTTGTGAGGTCTTCTGTAAAAAAAATTCTTGCCCATTCCAATGTCCTGAGGCACTTCCCTATGTCTTCTATTAGTTTCATTCTTTCAGATCTTACATTTAAATCTTTAATCTGTATAGAATTGATTTTTGTCATGGTGAAATAAGGGTCTAGTTTCATTCTCCTGTGTGGGAATAGCTAATTTTCCCAGCACTTTTGAAAAGGCTGTCCTTTCTTGAATGCAGGTTCTTAGCACCTTTGTCAACCAGCAGTTGTCTATTGATAGAAGAGTTGTTTCCAGATTCTCTACTCTTTTCTATTGATCTATGTATCTGTTTCTAATGCCATAACATCTTAATAATTGGCCTGATATTACCTATTGAAGGCTCAAGGGAATGGAAAAATAAGTTCTTTTAAAAATTTGTTTGTTTATTTCTTTTACTTTGACAAAGGGTCTTGCTCAGCTAATCAGCATACCTCTGCCCTCAAAATTATGATCCTACTGCCTTTGTCTCCCAATTCACTAATATTAGAGCAATAAGTCACCTGGAAGAGAAATTAATTGTGAAGGACTTTCCTTTGAGAAGAGTATAACTCTTGGGTACCATGTTCACATGGGGCAGTCTAGGAATTTATTACCCCAGAATTAGTTTCACTGTGTTCATCTGTCCAAGCATTCAAAGACTGTTGCAGCCCTGGTCCCAAAAGGCATGGCTACTTCTCAAGCTGGTGAGAGATTTGTAATGTTTTCCATGTGATGCTGACTTTGCAAACACACAGAATGCCAAGAGTTGTGGAGTCATAGAGGCTTCCACCCAGAATTTTAAGGAAATCCTGGAAGGTCAGGCAATATGTTTGAGTTTCCTGCAGGTAGCCCCTGACAGGATAAAACATGAAGCTGTGAAAGTAGAACTGAAGATACACTTCAGATCCCAGCACACTGGAGATGCCAGACATTTGGAACATCTGCCAAGGAAAGCCACAGGTCATGAGCTGAGTGAGCCCAAAAGAGAGGCCATGTGAGCTGGAAATGACAATGGCCTAGGGGTAGGACTGCCCCAGTCCAATGGAGATCACATCATGCCACCATGGGTTCTAGATGCTGGACATGGAGGTACAAGATTTAATGTTTGCCCTTCTGGATTTAAGTCTTGCTTTGATTCCATTTCTCCTTTCTGTGTTCCCATTTCTCCATTTTTGAATGCAAATATTTATTTTGTGACATTGTATATTTAAAGTATGTAACTTGTTTTTGAGTCTATCAGGGCTCATAGCTAAAATTTTTCTTTGAATCTCAGAAGAGACTTAGAACTTGGACTTTTGAGCAATGTTGTAAGTGATAGGACTAAAGAGAACTCTTGGAGACAAAATGAATCTATTTTGCATTGTAAGATGGATATGAGTCGATTGAAAGCTTCACATATAATGTTATGATGTAAGGATCTGTGCTTCAGTGCCAAGGAGTGGACTTGTGATAGTTAACCTTGAATGCCAACCTGTTTGGATTGAAAATTGTAGGGAATTATCTGGACACCCCTGAGGTGGACTGGGAGAGTTTCTGCCACATCTGATTACACTTAACCCTTAACCAAACAGCCCAGCTCTGGTGTAGCCTTTGTTAGCCTGATTGGCTGCCCAGAGCTGTCCAACTGGTTATTAAGGAGAGCTCAGTGATTGGTCCAGCCTGCACTTAACCCCCAATCACAAGTGCACTTTTTCAAGCCCTCACATGGAGAGCTGCTTTTCTTGACAAGAACCACTGTCCGATTGGTTGCACCTTGGTCTACACCCCCCCAGGGTGTATGTAAGCAAACCACTCACTAACCCAAACATCCTTTCTGTTCTTCCTTCCTGACCACCTTGACTCTGGTTGCTACATCCTACACCTAACTTCGCCACTTTGATCGTCCAGACCATCAATCAAGCTGCCAAGAGGCAAGACTCTGAAGTCAAGAAACAAGACCTTGAGCAAGCCAAGAAGAGCTCTCAATCCCCTCGTGCCAGGGAGGAGGTGAGAGGAGAAGATGAGAGGAGAAGACGACCGGAGAGGCAATATCACCAGACCTTCAGAGCAGCCAGCAAGGACATCAGAGCTGTTTGTCACTTTGATACAGAGCTATTATTCCATCATAGCAGCAGTAACCTGTGCTGTTGGCTAGAAAGCTTTAGGCTCTCCTGCAAAGGAGCAGCTTAATAAAGTTTCTGTTTGTTTTATATAAGAAGGCTCCTGAGGCCCTTCTTGGCACCAACAACCAGCTCTTACCCACCCGGGAGGGTACCCGAGCATACTGGTGTTGTGGTGAAGCTCTGTGGTCTTCTGCCAGGCCGGAGCAGACCCCAACAGAAAATCTCCTAGGTAAACAATAAAAGATATCTCTGGGTATATTTTGAGGGTGATTTCAGAGAGAGGATTAACTAAGGGGAGAAAGACTTGCCCTGAATACAGGTGGCATCATCACATACACTGGTGGCCCAGATGGAATAAAAGGAGAAATCAGTGAAAGTCAATGAACACAGACATTTACATTCATTCTCATTCCTCCTTCCTCCTCCTCCTCTGCTTCATGGACACAAGGATGTGAGTTGCTCTCATCTGTCATTCCTTCTCCACCAAGATAAACTAGAATCTCTGAGAGTATGAGTCAAAAATAAATCTTTCTTCACTTAAGTTGTTTTTCTGAGATATACATTAGCATAATCATTGCATTGCAAAGTTTGACTTTGGTTTGTTCTTTTTGTGCAAGATCACTTTGGCTACTCAGGGCTTTTTGCAATTCTATACAAATTTTAGGATTTTCTAGTTCTATGCATATAATCTATAGATCGCTTTTGGTAGTAAGGGCATTTTAATAATGTTGGAGTCTTCTTCTGAAGACTTCCATATGTCAAAATCCTGCTGTCCTCCCCAACTCACTCATCTAAATTATAATAGCTCTTTGTATTTACCTGTGTTGTATGACTTTAAAAGTTTACCAATTCATAGATTTAATGATACTATTTTATGAGCTAATTATTATGGTAGGTATTAAAATAAAGCATTTATAATATGATGAAATCTAGTTGAGTTTTGTATTTGATGTTCTGCAGTGTAAGAAATGGGAATAATTGATTCTGTGTCGGGATAGCTCAAAGGTTCCTAGAAAATTATGTTTGAGATAATTTTAAAAAAGGAGAATACAAACTATCTGAACCAGGTGAGATAATTGGCCATTCCATTCCTGTAAGTTGAAATGAAATAAAGAGAATAAAATAACAAAATAAGTGGAAATAAGAATTTAAAATATATAAAAGACTGAAAAAATACCTACAGACCATTTGAGAATTTGGTATGTATGAAATATGGAGAAGAAAGAGGGAAAAGGATCATCCCATATCTTAGATAAGCATAGTAAAGACAACTACAAAAATCACTACATGCCACTTGTCATACTCTGGATTTCGAATTACATAAGTCTCTAGAAAACAAGTTTCTTTTTATATGTGATCTTTTCTTCATATTTCTGAAGCTTATACTTGAATTCTCTGTAGAGGGGCTGTGATACTGGAAAGAAAAATAGAAGGATATAATAGGAGTAAACATAGCCAGTTGCGGAAGGAATCCATGAAGAATTTTATGTAGAATGAGTACCAGCCTTTGATTTGAGGGTCCTCTTTCCCATAAGTTATGTCTATGTTTAAAAAAAGAGTTCTTTATTTCTTTTGTTTAAGCACTGATAATTTTACAAAGTCAAAATTTCAAATATTTGTGAACTTAGATAAGAAATACATAAAATGAATTAATTTTTTAGATTGGATGATGAGAACATTAGTATCCAGGGCAAAGGGTACCAGGAAGCATTTGAAAAGTGAATAAAAGGTATATAGGACAAGAAATAATTTTTATGTACATTAATTTTGTCTAAAAGCTTAGAAAAGGAAATGAATAAAAATGGATCCAGAGTAGTATTAATGTTTCATGAGTTTTTAACAATCAGTTTGTAGGGAAATGAGGAGAAGTTTGTAGGCAAGAGCAAGGAAATAAAAAATTTGTTTTTCAGAAAAAAATAAAAGTTGGTATTACAAGGGACCTCAAAAGTCCAACAGAAAGAATATTTAGTGAGAAGCAACCTATTGCAGTATCTATCATTTCTAATTTCTTCCTTTTACATACAGCAATACTGTAATACTCTGCAAGAGTATAGCATATATTCACACACATACTTTGTGTGTTTGTCACATTTCTATCACTGTGACAAAATAGCTAAGATTCTCAACTAAATAAGGGAAAGGGTTTATCTTGGCTCACAGTTTCAGAGATTTCAGTCCATAGTCACTTGACTCTGCTGCTTTGGTTATTTCTATAGTGGCAGCACAGAATTTCATGGCATGAATACATAGTGGAGGAGGTCTGTTCTCCTCATGGCCAACAGGAAAGAGAGGCAGGTTACCAATATCCCTTTCTAGGGCATACCCCCAAATACTTCACTTCCTTTAAATAGGCCTCATCTCCTAAAAGTGTCACCACTTCTCAATAATGCTTTGGGTTGAGGCCAAGTATTTAACACATAGACCTTTGGAGGACATTCCAGTTCCAAACTATAAAATACATATTCATGATGTACATAACTGATACACATCTAGGTAGATAGATTTGTGAATATATATGTGCATACACACACATATAAATTCTAGACATAATCTTATTGCTCATGTTTTTATGCCCTTGTTGTATTCAAATTAATAGAAATAAAAATTGTACTGTGGGAAAACATTTGACTAACAATTCAATATTCATTTCTCCTCTTCTTCCTTGCTAAGAGAATCTTGCTTATTCTTAGATATTTCCCTCAAGGATGACACTAATTCAAAATATTAAAGCCAATCTTGAAATTTCATTCCTTTCAGTGAGGGGAAATTTTTAGAGATATGAAATCTTAAAATCTTATGAAATATCTGCCAGTAAGGTCTTAAGAATGAGCCCTGATTTTTACAAAAGAGGATACTAGAGATAAAGATTGTTTCATTTTATTTTATTTTATTTTATTTATTTTCTGGCTAGGCAAGTGATCTAATACTGAGATGCATCATCCCCTCCCCTTTTTAAAATTATATCCAAACAAGGTCTTGGGAAAGTGCTTAGGCTGACTCTGACCTTGAATTTGTAATCTTGCCTCAGGCCCTGACTAGCTGGAATTACAAGTGTGTGCTATAGTGCCTGGCTTAAAGATTTCTCTCCATTATCTAAATATTGATGTAGTTAGATATTACATAGGAAAGGGTTTATTCAGAGGACTATGATAAGTCAAATCCTGTACATTTCCAAGAATGGCCTGCTTTCAGGCTGGCCTTTAGCTGGCTTCCAATTGCTGAGCTATTTTGTATTTCTGAGATGTGAGGCCAATGCTCTACCACTTTGCCCAGAGAGTTTGAGCTGTCTGTCTGAACACTTGTTTCTGCTCAAGGAGTCTAGAGGCTTAGAAACTGATGTTCTTCACTTTGGCACTGCGTAGCTCACATAACTGACCACCAGTAGAATTTTTGGACATTCTGTGCTCCACATGTCTTTTCCTTATGCTGATTTTAACCTACATTTTCTGTGTAACAACCACTACCTATTATTATAAAAGCTGAAACCTGTGAACCCTTCTTAGTGAATCACTCAGCCTGAGGATGGTATTTGAATCTCCTGACACATATATATCTGAAACCATTTCCATTGTGGCTATTAGACAAACTAAACTTAGGTTAAAGCCAAAGGTTACACAAATGTAGTATTACAGATTATCTCTTTAGAAAACTTATGTTTTCCTCATCCCAAACCCTGTAGCTTCAGGATATATATCCATATTATCGTAATTGATGTAAAAATCACAAAGATTAAGTGCTGTATTTTCAAAAATAGTTTTTCTAATTTAGTGAGAAACACACTTATATGTTGTTGTTGTTATTGTTAGGTTCCTTTGAGTATTGTCCAACTCATAGTGATCCTCATAAGCTTTTCAATGGCTGTTTCAGGATTGCATCAGAATGGACTGCTATGTCCTTCTCCCATTTTTGTAGTCCTGGGAATTGAATCCAGGACCTCAGATACTGTAGAGCAACGCTCTACCAACTGAGCTAAATCCCAGCCCCAAAGAAATAAAAAAGGCCTCAAAATATACCAGTGTTACATATGCATGTAATGTAATGAGTTTAAATAGACTCTTAGGTAATTCTTTTAGTAAATATTCAACCATCAATAATCCACAGATAAATACTAGCATTGCAAAAGGCTTTTATCAGTTGTAATGGATTGTTTTTACATATCTAATTTGAAGAAACACTAATGAGAATTGAAATTCTATTTAACTTCCCCAAATTACCTAGCTAAAGGAAGAGAATCAGATTTTAAACCTATCTCATTATAAACCCATATCATTCACCATACAGTTTATCTTCATTTTCACTCCATTTATATTCTAGTATTTTCTTTTCCATCATACAGATTCAATCATTTAAGAGGCCATGAATCTATTAATAAAACAACATATATTTTGTCCCTCTATAAGTTTTAGGTACCAAGGTAAACATGTGGGAAGTCAGTGACAGGAAAAATAACTCTCTGATGTAGTGGAATGTCAAATAAATCATCATTGTTTACAGATATTATTTTAAAACAAAGTGGTATTAGCGAGGGGAAGATGATTTTATATAGCAGAGATATGCTAATTAGAGTATCATAGAAGATTTTTTGAGAAATATAGTACATTCTGTGAGATGACAATTATGAATTAACTAGTCAAGGGTGAGATATGTGCCATCCACTGCACTAACAACAGGCCAAATGTGCACATAGAAACTTGAAATAGCTGTATAAATTGTTGTTTGTTTATTGTTAGGTGACATCAAGTTGTGTCTGACTCAGTGACACTCAGAGGGTTTTCAATGGCTGATTTCTTCGGAAAAAACAGGAGGAATTGCCACTTCCTCCTGTTTTTGAAGTGCTGGGGATAGAACCTGGGTCCTTAGAGAGAGTGGTGTGGCACTCTACAAACTGAGCTAAACCTCAGCCTTCATGGTCAATGTGAAATATACTGTGCTCTTGATTTCAAAAACTTTGTACAAATGGAAGAATATATATTATGCAGCTAAGAAGTTAAGTACCATTTGTTTTAAGGCTGGAATCTACTTCCAAAAACATATTTTGATTCTTTCCTACAAAGAAGAAAAGCTCCTAAATCAGGGCTTCAAATCTATGAAAAATTCAGTACAGTCAGGGTTTGGATTCAAATCCTATAAGTAGATAGCAGGGTTTCAGAACTAACTCGAACCTAACTTTAAGCCTGTTCCAATTCAAGCATTTTTAAATTTTATTTTGAATCTGAATCTTAACATAAACCCTGACCCAGTGAAAAGTTGGGTTCAAATTGAGCTTTTAACTTTTTGTGGCTGTTGTTCTGTTTTCTGTTTTTTATCATTAGCTATTTATTTAAAAAAATGAAAAAAAGTCTCTTTATGCATAAGATTCAAATTTTAAGCCTGAACCCAAATCAATTCCTAACCATCTAAATTGTAACATATTTTAATCTCATCTGAACTTGAACCCAATTTTTTTTGTGATTTTGAAACACTGAATTAAATATACTTTCCTAGAAATCTTCAGTAAAGATTTTAGTCTCATGTTTTTTAAAGGAGAGATATAATTAAGAGCCATGAGTTAGGAAGTTTCTTGGAATCTAGATCTGTTTATGCAGATTTATGAAAATTTAACTATTTTGGAATAATTTGAAGAGTGAACAAAATGCCTGAAAAAGTCGGTAAAAGTATAAGCCACAAACTATTATTTTGAACAATTTGTGACTAAAAAGAAGGAAGGACTTAAAGAAGGTCCTTTTGTTTAATTTTATGATAAAAAATGCAATCACATTTAAATATAAGCAATGAAGAATCTGAATATGAATACAAAGACTCAAAAAGAAATAACTGAAAATATGCATTTTCAGAGGATGCATTTTCAGAGTAATTTACTGATTTTTCAAAGCAACTTGGAACGATTAGACAATCTGTTCAGTGATTTAGTGTTCCAGATCTATCTCCATTTGATCTCATCATATTGTATTTTAGAATATATACTGTCTTCTGTTAACATCCTAAAAGGTACTATCCTTTTGAAGAAATATAATTACATGTATCTTAACCCCTATAGGATATTCAATTAAGTATATATCTAATACCCCAAAGAAGGACACTCAAGTGAAGACTGTATAATATTAAAAGGCATTGTGGTGGCATCCCACAAACTTCACATTTCTGCATTTTACTCTGTGCCTTCCAACATATGACTGATCCTACATTTACTATTATGAAGACTTGAACATAGATATATTGATTTTTAAGTTCTTTTTAATGTACTTGATTCGTCCCTTTTCATTATGAGTTTCTATTGGATTAGAGCCAACCACATGGAGCCTGTCTGTATATGTCACAGTAGAATTTTCCTCAAGTACCTTTAATAGTGATATTCTTCTTACTATATTCTATAATTATTATTTAATCATTAATCCAATACTATAAGAAATACTTCCTCAAATCCCAGAGGGCTTTTTACATAATTAATGCCTACAAGGATTAATTTCCCTGTTATTAACATTCAGGATTGATTGTGGAAATCATTACAAGTACTCCCAAAACATTATATAATAGTTAAGAAATAAAAAAAGAGTGGTTATCTGTTTAATTCCAGAGAAAATAAAATTTCAGAGTCCAAAGTGAATTTGACTTTAATACCTAAATATAGTTATTTTGAGGAAAAAAATGCGTCATAAAATCATTAGCATACTGTTGGTTGGTTTCTGTATTTAATATTTCAATTCCAAATTGTTCTTTTTTTAAAAAAACTGGCAGCTCACAAGCTAACTAAAATGACTTCAAACCGGTTCAAAGGTACCCATAACAAATGAGCCAGATTTTCTTTGCATCATTATTTCCAAGAGCAAATTTGCAAAAATCTAAGCATGAAGATCATTTTTGTTTTCTGTTACATTTTTTAGGACCTTACATTTTTGATAACATTGAGAATATTAGTTTGGTAAAACAATTAAATTTTACTTTTTAATAGCCTCTCCATTGTCAATTAGAGAAATTTCATTCCAAAAATACACATAAGAAAGAGACAATTTAGGCCTTCTTCAAAAGATCAAAGCAGAGTATGAATAGACACGCATAGAGGCATGATTTTCTCTACATCCTCACAAATAAACTCTCTTCTGACTTCCACTGCTAATTTAGAAGCTCATTAGAAAATGAAGACATCATTTCATAACACCTGTTTTCAAGCCATTTCCCATCAATAGCAAAGGTTAAAAACTGAAAGATTGCAAGCTAACCTAAGTGTAGCCTAAAAAAATAAAGATTACATAAGATGCTGAATTTTCTCTTCAAAGTATTAGAAAAAAGTCAATGAACACATTACATTCTCACAATTGAAGATGTTCTGCTTTACAGAAGCTGTGGACTTCCAACTTGCCACCATCACCACTATTCCTTACTGTCCTCTAAAGCCAGATGCTAGCATTATATTATTTTTGTCCACTAAATTTATTAACTTGATGTAATTGCTTGAGTTCTGCAAGGATTTTAGATAGTAATTTCTAGTCAAGATTATCTAAACATTTTGTATGAAAATAGTTGTTTATTAACATGAACTAAGACTTAGCTCACCAAAGTAAAAATGAGGTCAATGTTAAAGGCAGAGGTATTGCACAAGGTGATCAGAAGGGATGGCAGACTTTATCATCATTCTTAAATTAAATTTAGGCCGGATCTGAAAAGCAGTTATTAAAACCATCCCTCATCTACATGAAAATTAATCTGTACCATATCAATAAATTATGTTTGTTAATCTGCAAAATACTGATAAAGCTCATTATGTGCAAAGTTTTAGGTACTGACTATGAAGAAAAGTAGTTTAGCTGGTTGCCATGAGATATGCTTGTAATCCCAGCTACTCAGGAAGCTGAGGCAGGAGGATCTCAGCTTTGAGGACAGAGGCAACCTGCACAATTTAGCAAGACCTTCTCTCAAAATTTAAAAAAGGGCTGAGATGTGGCTCAGTGGTGGAGCATTTGCCCTTGGTGAAGCATGGGTTCAATCCCCAGGACTACAAAAAAAAAAAAAGTAGTAGTATTATATGGTACTTATTTTATGGGAACAGTTAGGAATGAGCAGCAGGGAATATGTACACCCCTCAGGAATAAAATTTCAGAGCTATATTCCAACAAGTTTATCATTAGGTATAAAGAATCCTTGCAAGAGACACAAGATAAGATCATAAAGAGGCTTACTCTGTATAGATACCCACCAAAGAATCCCCCAAAAGTGGTTCTATACTAGCCACATCCTTAATGTTATCTGGACTCTTAGGTGAATAAGGAGCTATCTGCAAAAGAATAAAATAAAATAAAATAAAATAAAACAAAACAAAATACCACATTTTCAACCAATTAGATTGCTCTCTCTCTTGAGCAGCTCGCTCTGGGGTGTTCCTCAAAGCATAATCTTTCCCATTTCTCCTGGGAAACTCACTTCTTTCTACTTTATAAACTGAACTCTGTACTTTCACTTTGTTGCCATTTCTTGTTAAACTCTTAATAAGGGAACAAGAACCCATGATAATTTTACCACACATATTGATAATATTAGATGAGAATATTTTTGTCACAAGTCCCTCATCTTGTCATTGAAGCAGACATATTCAGTGTTACTATGACTCTGCTGTATTGTTTGCTGTATTTAAAAATTTCAGAGAAAATTGACTTGAACTGAGGTCTTTCCCCAGCCATTGCACATTTTGATGTTATCAAGGTAGATTCTTCTATTACTACTCTTGCCACATTAGTACTGTGTCTCTAAAGAAAGAAAAAGCATTTTGAAAAAAAGAGTTTTCTCTAGAAAACTTTAATACAAATTTCATCTTGATTTGTTTTCATCTTTTCTTAATTAGTGGAAGAAAAATAAACAAACATATTAGCTTTACAAAGTCATTTGCAACTCTCAACTTAGAAAGTAGAAATTTCAGAATATTCAAAGTCAAATCATAAATAGCAAACTGAATAATAATTAGAGAAGATCTTGAGTGCACAAATAGTCCAAAATGTCATGCCAGATCGTTAAGAATATCACACTAAATGTTTGGCAGTTAAGTAATGGCCATGTGTGCAAGATAATTATATGAAATGCCAAAAGACCAAACTGATGGGGAAAATGGTATTTAGAAAAATTAGAACAATAAGCTTTCAACATTTTGAATTACACTTATGGCTTGAAATGCAAACTAACCAACTGTATGCCTGTTGGATTAGTTTTCCAGGAAAGGAGCCCTTGGGAAACAACTCTGCATGGGTCTCCTGCTTTTCTGCATTGTTATGCATGGAGGCACTTTTGTTTTGAACTATCTTTTGAAGGATACAAATATTGCAAATGGCCTTGAAAAAGACAGACAATATCTCCATGCAGGAAGTAAAAGCTGGGCAGATTGGTTTGCAGCCAAATATAAAAGATTGGTTTTAACTAAACTCAAGGTTGCTGAGCTATGATGCAAGTGCACTATGTGAACAGTGTTACTAGTTGTTGTTTCTCCTGTAGAATTTGTGGATTGAGGAAAACTGATGAGAATTTGAAGCTAATCCTGCTTACTGTGCCATGACCATAAAGCCCTTTTCTCTGAGCCACATGACTCATGGCTCTGGACACCATCAATAAAACTGTGGCAGATGAAATTGTTAGTATTCTTTAGAGTTAAAATCTCAGATCCTTCACAACTCTTAACAATGCAGCAGACCTTAAGTTTCCAATTTTCTGTCAAGAATTGGATCCAATTTTACAATATTTATAATTTCTGTTTTTTAAATAGAAGTTGACTTTTACAGTCATCAGAACAAAGAGTTATAAAATTGTTATTTGATCATTCATTCTTCATTTTTCTAGTAATGAATTCATATTGTGGCCTAATTCATTGATGGTACAGAAAAAATGAGGCTTACAAATATTAATTCCCTAACAAATCCTCCACAGTGGACCCTTCTGAAACTTCCAGCTTCTGACTTCTACCTATACTATAAAATTAGTTAGGTTAATTGTTGTTGTTAGGTGCTGTCCAACTCATAGCAATCCTATGTTGTTAGGTGCCATCGAGTCGATATCCGACTCATGGCGACCCTCTTACAACAGGGGAAACACTATTGTCAGTGCTTCTCTGCTGTTCATAGGGTTTTCAATGGCAGATTGATTTTTGGGAGGGGGTTGCCAGGTCCTTCTCCCAAGCCTACAGCTTCTGGTGTTCCCAGGCAGTCTCCCATCCAGGTACTAACCAGGCCTGACCCTGCTTAGCTTCTGAGATCTGATGGTATCGGATGCCACAGGGCTACAGCTGCAGGCCTAGCAATCCTATGTACAACAGGAGAAATACTATTGTCATTGCTTCTCTGCTATTCATAGGGTTTTCAATGACTAATTGGTTTTTTTTGGGGGGGGAGTAGGTTGCTGGGTCCTTCTCCCAATTAAGTAAACAGCCACAACTGAAATAAGATTATTGTTATAGTTCAGATCTTAAATGTTCCACAAAGATCATGTTGTGGCACTGTAGTGGGAGATTATAGAATTTTGTGAGGCAGATCTAGCCTGGTGGAAGTCAGTCACTGCAAGCATGTTTTGGGAGTTTTGTTTGTTTGTTTGATTTTATTTTTTCTAGATCTGGCGCTGTGCTCTCTCTGCTTCCTGCTCAAGATGTAAGGTCATCTGACATGGACCCTAAATATTGCTTGCTGCTGCCTCACCTGCCCACAACCATTATGGACTAATCTTCTAACTGTGAGCATTAATAAATGTTTTTTCTTCCTAACCTTGTTTGGGTTGGTATTTCTGCTACAGGTTAAAGCAAAGAGAACTCATTGTCATGACAATAAATCTGTTTGTAAAATTCAAATTTGGTCATTTCATTCTTCTGATTTCTTTGAAGTTCAGATAACTTCTTTTCTCTTTTGTTAGATGGAACTTTATTATGAGTGACTCCATTTTGATTTTCTGCCTGGTCTGTTGAGACTCAGTATAGGACTTGAGTTTTAAAAAATGGCCTCTTGCAATCTGTATTTAAAAACACATAGTGTGTGGTTCCTTGCTCCTGTAATTTCCACACTTGTAAGAGAACTCCACTTCTGGCCAAATCTTATTGCTGATTTTAAGTAACAATAAAGATATAGGTTTTCCAATGCACTGACAGGGAGAAACATCACCTTTTGTAGGAACATTTCCTTAACAGTTCTTAACCTCTAATGCTACCCCTGCTCCCAATCTACCATGGATAGCCTTTTTATTTATTTATTTTTCCTTTTTTCCCCACTCTGTTGAACAGGGAGACTCACACATACTAGGAAAATGCTACAGCACCTGAGATGCACTGGCAGCCTAATTTTTATTTTTTCTTTGCATACATTGTCTCCCTAAATTGCACAGGCCACCTCTGCTCTCAAATTTGCAATCCTCCTGTCTCAGCTTCTTGAGTAACTGGGATTACAGGTGTTTGCCACTGCACCCAGCTTGGATACACCTCTTCTGTTCCCTGTAGTTTCCTGGATTTTCTTCCCTCAGAATAGGGATATAACAATAAGCAGTAAAACTTTCTATTACAAACTGAGAAGTCCTTAAGGCAAAACATTATACTGTATCTTTGCATCCCCATTATATATAATATTCTGTACCACTCTTAAGTATTAATGAGTATAAATAATGAGATGAAAAAGAAGTTTCTGCATTCCAGCACAACACTTTTGTTGTTGTTGTTGTTAGGTGCCGTCCAGTCGGTATCCGACTCATAGCGACCCTCTGTACAACAGGGGAAACACTATTGTCAGTGCTTCTCTGCTGTTCATAGGGTTTTCAATGGCAGATTGATTTTTGGGAGGGGGTTACCAGGTCCTTCTCCCAAGCCTACAGCTTTTGGTGTTCCCAGGCGGTCTCCCATCCAGGTACTAACCAGGCCTGACCCTGCTTAGCTTCGAGATCTGACGGGATCGGATGCCACAGGGCTACGGCTGCAGGCTTAGCACAACACTAGGTTTATTGAAAAAATTCATGAAATAATCAATTGGAGGAGAAGGATATAGACACTGAAACCCCAGACACTTGGCCAAGTGAGGATGTAGGGGAGGAAGGAAAGACACAGGGTCCAATTCCATAAAAACAAGGCAAACATTAGATAACACAGAAGAAGTTGTAGAACAGAGAAATAGGAAAAGAATTCAATTATTACAACTAAGGCTTAAAGTCAAAATCAACTTGTCACAAAGAGCCTTGAAAGTTGGAAAGAGAAAAAAATTAGACCCATGGCAACAATTGGAATCTGGGACAGAGAAAGCAAAATGTGTGCATGCAAGGACTCAGAAATTCCAGATGATAAACCTTCTTCATTTTCCTGAAGGACGTGAAAATTAAAATAAGAAAAAAAACCACACTTGGTGCACATAGTCTTCATTCTATTTATTATTTACTGCTATGAATCATGGGCTTGAGTTTAGCTCAGTTGGTAGAATGGTACTGGGTTCAATCCCCAGTACTGCGAAAATGGGAGAAGGACCTGGCAGCCCACTCCTGAAACAATGCCAAACAATTCAGCCATTGAAAATCCTATGCACAGCAGAGAAGCACTGGCATAGTGCTGGGCATGGCACAATGTTGGACAGTGTTTAATCCTTTTGTACATAGGGTCACTAAGAGCTGGACCCAACTCTATGGCACCTAACAACAACAACAAGAAATCTATGACTCATACACATTCATGCTCTTTCTTTCTCTCACAGTCTTTCAGAGTTTAACTGACCCCACATACTGACATATGAAATGTGACTTTGGATTGGAAGGGTGGCTATGTTTTACCTCATATCTAAACCACAGTGAGCAAAAAGTTCTCACAGGTTATAATTAGTTGGAATACATGCCAGGTATTCCATATGACTAAATATTGATCATTGAATAGAGGAAATATTGAAGTTAATTTAACAAAATTGAATATAAATAAAAGAACAAAAGTTTCTCTGATTCTTGTCATCTTTCTAAGTACTGCATTGACACTACATAAATTAATGAATCAGGGAAATTGTCCACTACTTTTGGCCTTAACTACATTTTTGGCATACTAAATTATATCATATGTGTACATTACAATATAGA
>VMDO01018764.1:0-41359 GCA_007922755.1 Pedetes capensis
GTCCCTGAGGTGTGTGTATGCGCAAATCTATGTGTGCCTGAGAAGTGAGAAGTTAAAAAAGAGGCCAACTGCATACTTCTATGTTTTCCACTGCTTTTCGTACTGATTTAGTCCGCCTTCCAACTGCCCTTCCTGCCAGATGTTGACATGTAAATTCTGGCTTCAGAAATGAGAAGGCCAATGTGATACAAACAAATTTAGCTCAATGAGCCAGAGTCAAATTACTCCAAAGTTAGAAGTGATCCAGAGCGATCCAAGCCCCACACTACTCTTTGCTGCAGGGCTGTCCAGGGAGCTAGCTTAGCCCAGCATCTAACATGCGTTTCTGGCATTTAGTATTGTTTCAATTACAAGACCATTCACATCTCAGCTGGCACGTCCAATGAAGCTTGCTCCTTGCCTGGTACATAATTTAAGGTAAAAAGAAAAGAGGGTGTGTTTCATCATGGTCTATCATATCTTCGTCTTTTGTTCTGGGAGGTATTTGCATACCTAAAGGGAAATGGCCTCTTTAATTTCTTTCCCTTCTCCTAATCAGCTGAGGCCTATTAAGAAGTGCTCTGTATCATGTAATCAGACAATTTATACAGCATGCACCCTTAGGCAACAGCTATTATAAACAAGCTGGAGAAATCCTTTACAATAAATGATTAGCATGGGAAGACACCATTCATAATTAATTTTTTTTCTGTTTTTGTTGGCAGATGGTCTGAGGCATCCAAGCATGGCCTATTGCCCATGTCTTTATTCTGAATAGAACAGGCAGCCTTGGGAAAATGAGGGCTGCTCAGCTTGCTCACTTAAAAAAAATAATGTAGCCTACCCCCCTCCTCCTATTGGTGTTCAAGGCTTGGAGAAAGCTTCAGAGAAGAATGTCTAGTGGATTGCTTGACTGTATTGACTGGTCCCTGCCCTGCCTTGTTAATTACAAGGTGTTATAACCCTCCTGGTAGATGGATTGCTCAAGGGGCGGGGCTCTCCATCCCCACCATTTGCCAGGTAACTTTGTTATGCTCTCTTGCTCTGACCTGGGGCTTTGCACTTGACTTGCTTTGGCCAACTGGATGTTGTGCACATAGGCTTGAGTAATCCTTGTGCAATTTGACTTGTCAACTTTTCTTTACTACCATCACCACGTGAACATACCTAGGCTAGACTGATGGATGCAGAGAGACACATGAAGTAGAACTGAGCCCCTCTTTTCAGCTCAAATAAGATCTAGAAGGATCCACAGCTAGCCAGCCTCGGACATGTGAGCCAACCCAGCCAAGATCAGCTAAGACCAGCCCAGAGTAGTGAATCTTACAGAATTGTTTGCTAAATAAAAGTTTACTGTTGTATCCCACAGGGATTTTGTGGTTTTTAGTGATGCAGCATTTTTGAATCAATACACAATTGATTGTTGTTGTTGTTAGGTGCCATTGAGTCAGTGTCCAACTCATAGCAAGCCTACATACAACAGGCAAAACGCTATTGTCAGTGCTTCTCTGCTATTCATAGGGTTTTCAATGGCTGATTGTTTATGGGAGTGGGCTTCTGGGTCTATCTCCCAAGTCTACAGCTCTTGGTGTTCTCAGGTTGTCTCTCATCCAAGTACTAACCAGGCCCGACTCTGCTTAGCTTCTGAGATCTGAGGGGATTGGACGCCACAGTGGTACAACTGCAGACTACATAATTGATACAAACCCCAAATTGGTAGATAATCTCTTTGAGCGTGGAAAAACAAGATTTGGAAACCCAAGATTCCTAGTCTTCCTGTATTGGTGGAATATATTTCTTGCCCACGAGAGATGTCAACTTCAACTGCTGGCTAGTTAAGCTGGTTTTGAACTCATGCTACCTATATGGACATCTCTGCATGCACTGGGGGTGCTGGAGGCGTTGGGAAAGGAAGTTGCTGAATAGTCACCCAGGGGATAGAACAGAAAAGGGAATGGTATTTTACCACCCTCACTTAACTGCCCACTATTTAACACCACTCTTCTAGGCTCTTAATACCCAGGTGGTCATTTTACCTTGTATAATGTTGCCTCTACCAGAGAAGGACGTGGCCATCCATGCCCGAAGCAATCCCGCAACACTCAACCATTGAAAACCCTACAAGGGTCACTATGAGTCAGATCCAACTTGACGGCAGCTAACAACAACAATGCTGCCTTGACCCTACTTTGGGATGTTGTTGTTGTTGTCAGGTGCTGTCAAGTTGGTATCTGACTCATAGTGACCCTTATAGGGTTTTCAATGGCTGATTGTTTCGGGATTGCCTCGGGAGTGGGTTGCCATATCCTTCTCCTGTTTTTGTGGTGCTGGGAATTGAACTCGGGACCTCAGAGACTGCAGCGCAGCGCTCTACCAACTGAGCTAAATCCCAGCCCACTTTGGGATACCCGCCCTCTTTTATTCCTCTCCATCATTATCCCACTAATGCTAATCCACAAGGTCCCTCCAGTTCCCACTTCTCTAAACCCCCTTAGTTTCTCGGCATCTGTATTATAGGCACTCATGTCTGGTTTTGCACAACGGTACGTTAGACAGCAACTCTTTTAACATCTTGTTGTTGTTAGGTGCCATGGAGTTGGATCTGATCTTAATTCCTTAATGGATCCATAAGCTCCTGAGCCGAAGGTGATGGCACCGAATTCTTGCTCAAGATAAGCAGAAGGTAAACGTTTGTGGTGCAAAATAAATGTTGCGCATCTATGTGCCCCTCAGTTCAGGTAGAACAGGAGGCACCATGGAGAGACCTAACAAAATGCTACCCATTTCTTCTGAGTAAAAGACTCAAAGGGGCTGATGTTACCAGGCACCCTAACCAGACACCTGAATCTTGGGGTCCCAAATGGGTTCAATGGCTTGCCTGCCTCAGGAGGAAGAAAAGCAATATAAAATATATAAAATGGGAAAATGGCTTTATGAGCAGTTGGCCAGAACTGGAGAGATAACCACTTGCAATCCGTCTCCACCTTCCCCACAGCCACAAGGCAATTTATAGGAGGCAGAGAACAGAAGCCAGGGAGCTGCACTGGAGATCCAGCTGGGCCCTCCCACCGGCTCCAGGGGGCCAGCACCTTTGGGGGTGATTTCAGCTTCTTTTCTCAGCAGGAGATGGAAAACTAGCTGAAAAGGCAGGTAAGCTGAAAAAACAACCACAAAACAATTTTAACCTTTTGGCTACCAATTTCAGATCCGAATATACGACAATAAGGAGTTTATTTCCAGAAACTCTTCATTACAATGAACAAAACAAGAACATAATTAACAAAATAATTAGAATGCATCATATGAGCAAAATCATCATGTAATTAGTGCTGTGCACCATTTGAATGCAAAAAAAAAAAAAAACTCTCATAAGAAAAGATGTATAATCGGCTAAATAAGAAAAATTGGCATGTAATCACGGTACCAAAAAATTCAGTTGGAAATACACATACAATGACAGAAAAAGCAACGTTGGGTACAATGATAATATACTTTACACATGATAAGGTGTAAAAAATTCTCACTCAATGGTGCATTGCACATGGTACAACTAGTTTTTGTTCTTGTCTCAATTTTACTTTTTGAACCTCTAATCTATCTTCTTGTAGTTCCTTAGACAGATAGATGATCACCCACATTGATCATTAGGTGTGCAGTGTTGGAAGGCCACCTCCGCCCCTCGTTATTTACCTCACTGTTCTGTTTATCTGTGATGATCATTTTCTCTGGCCATGAACTACACATTGAAGCAATTTTATCTTGCTTCTGGATGTATGTCTCATTGTATAGGATCCGTGCATTTACAACAGGTACCACCACCAGTTTCTAAAACACCTTTTCCCACCACTTTTTGATTTTTGTCAAGTTCATATACACTAACCTTTGGATGTATGTGTCCTGATGGTAGTTAAGGCTTTTTAAACTCCTAATTGTAAGAGGGGGTTGGGATTAAGCTCAGTTGGTAGAGTGCTGTGCTGCCATCTCTGAGGTCCAGAGTTCAATTCCCAGCACCCCAAAAATGGGAGAAGGACCTGGCAATCCACTCCTAAGGCAATCCCGAAACAGTCAACCATTGAAAATCCTATGAGGATCGCTATGAGTCAGATACCAACTCAACAGCACCTAACAACAACAACAACAACAACAACAATTGTAAGAAGGCCTCATTACACTGACACTCATCCCTTTCCAGAAATATCTTTAATAAGCATGCTGCAGTTGCTTACTGACAAGGGCTGATCTGACCATGGTCATGTCTAAAGGCAGAAAAGCCATTTTGATTCTTTCAACAACCATCCATAAACACTTACTAAGTCCCTTTTATACAGAGGTGGGTCCTATCATCTAAGGATAACTTGTTGGAGAAAAAGACTTTTGAGGATAAGTCCACTTAAAATGAAGAACCAAATTTCACAGAAGTGAAGGAAATAAAAGGGCCTCATTTGATCTACATACCAGGGAAAGAAACTATTTTATTTTTTATTTTTATTTTTTAAATTTAAAAAAATTTTTTCAGTACTGGGTGTTGAACCCCGGGCCTTGTGCTTACATGTTCTGCAAGTGCTGGACCACTGAACTGCACCCCCCCAGCCCATTTTTTTACTTTTTGAGACAGGGTCTCGCTAAGTTATGCAGACTGCCTCTGGTCTCGAATTTGTGATCCTCCTGTCTCCACCTCCTGAGCCACTGGGATTACAGGCATGCGCCACCAAGCCCAGTGAAACTATTTTATTTTACACTTAGCAAAATAAAGTCTAAGACACAACTTGTTAACTCTTGGAAAAAAGAATGGGTCAATGGATGGAATCTTGGCGTGTAAATTTTTTCCAACAACTTCCTTTACTCAATCACTGATTTTTTTCATTGAAATGCCATTTTTAAAAATGTCACTTTTTAAAGGAAAATATTTGAGAGCTTCATCAGTTTCTGCAAAGACCTTGCTTTTCTATTCATTAATTCGTCAATATTTAAATCATTACTTGTAACCCTTTTACTAGCATTTTTGGTTGGCTTTTTCTTCTTTCATTGTTCAATGGCCAAACTCTGAAATGTTCATATTTCTTAAGGGATCTCTGTGTGTTCCTGGTAGGCCCTCATCGTTAATTTCATCAGCGTCATGACAGCTTTTCCAAGTCCTGTGAATTAGCTTTGCATGAAACTCTGTGGTTTAGTCAGACTTGCTCCAAATGACTCATAACTGATAGGAGGGGAAGGTCACTAGTGCTAAGCAGGAAGGAGGTTTGAGTGGAGACTGAATTTATTAAGTAGACTACTACTGTGGAATATTTCAAGATTTTGCATGCACCTAGGTAAGAAACACTTGAATGAGCTGGGCTGTGGCTCACACCTGTAATGCTGACAACTAGACAGGCAGAGGCAGGAAGATTGCAAGTTTGAGGCCAGAGGCAACCTGCATCCTAGCGAGGCTCTGTCTCACGATAAAAGAGTAAAAAATGGGCTGGAGGTGGGGCTCCATGGTAGAGGACCTGCAAAGCATGTGTAAGGCTCTGAGTTTAACCCTCCCAGTACCAGAAACAAAACAAAACAAAACAAAACACCCAACTTGAATGACAGTAGCTGACTTTGAAGGCTAAGTCAGCTAGAAACAATGAATGAGGTAAAAATACTAGGCCTGAAGTCAGGACATCTGTTTTCTAGACCTGACCAAGTCAAGAGTCTCATGAGTCAAGCTCAGTTTGCTCTGATATCTTATCCATAGAGGCAAGTCTTCAGTGAGTCCGCCTGCCTCTCGGGTTCTTCCAGCAATCCAAATGAGTCCAATGTGCAAACTGTCAGGCTTTTTGCTGTGGGAAGCTATCAGGAGAGCCATTAATCCCATCATTTCATAGAAAAGCAAGGACTAATGGGAACTCTTCATTATCCAGAATAGCCTTACTCTAGCACCAACGTAGCACTTCTCTGAAGGAGCCCCTAAGACTGCAGATGTTGGTGTCTCAGCTGTGGCCCTGGGTGGGCAGGAAGGAGAGCCTCTCTGTGCTGTCTTTTATCTCTTCTTCGAGAGGCACAGACTCTCGGCAGCAACCTAAACTTCTAAATTTGGCAGGTGATTGCCCTCCTGTCATACGGACTTTTATAATGAGTGGGATTGTGGGCAGCTTTGATTTCAGCAGCATCTGCATTCCTAAATGGTCTTGGCCCTCTCAGACCCCAGGCAAACTTATAAATGGTGGCTTCCAAGGAAACTCCCACTTGACAGATTCGACTCTTGTTTTAAAGCCACCAGATGGTTAGATGCCTAAAAGAAGTTACCTCTCTAATCATCTCTGCCACTGTGACAGAAAAATGATCTGTTCTTGCTTTGCTCACTCCAAGGCGATTATGCCCCACTGGAGAATTTTGTTCTCCGGGCTTACAAGGAAACAATAAACCTCTTGTAAACACCAAGCAAAAGAGGGAGGCTTTAAATTTACAAAGTGCTGTACAGTGTAGCTTACTTATTATTATGCTGTCATTGTTAGGTGCCATCAAATCGGTGTTTGACTCATAGTGACCCTAAGTACAACAGGCGAAGCAGTATTGTTAGTGCTTCTCTGCTATTCATAAGATTTCAATGGCTGATTGTTTGGGGGGAGTGGGTTGCTGAGTCCATCTCCCAAGTCTACAGCACCTGGTGTTCCCAGGCAGTCTCCCATCCAAGTACTCACCAGGCCCGACCCTGCTTAGCTTCCGAGATCTGATGGGATCACATGCCACAGTGGTATGGTTGCAGGCACCTTATTATTATAATATGTAGTATATGTTGGACTGGGGGTTAGCTCAGTTGGCAGAGTGCTGCTGTGTGCTTTCTCAGGCCCTGGATTTGATCCCAAGCATGACAAAAGTGGAAGAAGGACATAATAGCCCACTCCCAAAACAATCTCAAAACAATTAGCCATCAAAAACCCTATGAATGGTAGAGAAGCACTGACATAGAGCAGGGCATGGCACAGTGTTGGGGAATGTTACACTGGATTGTACATAGGGTTGCTATGAGTTGGACCAGACTCAATGGCATCTAATAACAACAAGATAGTGTATATTGGTTCACATTCGATTGTGAGTGAGATAAAATCCAACTAAGCAGAAATGTGAATGTGAGGTAAAAATGAAATGACTGAAACGATCCAAGGCTCAAGACCCAGGTTAAAGGCTGGGACCTAAAATATATGTTGTTATTGTTGTTGTTAGATGCCATCAAGTCATGTCTGACTCAAAGCAACCCTCACTGGGTTTTCAATGGCTGATTGTTTCAGGCTTGCCTTGGGAGTGGACTGCCACATCCTTCTAAAAATACGTGTAGAGTCCTCTTATTAAGAAAGAGTGGCAAGCCATGCATGGTGGCTCTTGCCTGGAATTCCAGCACTTGAAAAGCTAAGGCAGGGGATCATGAGTTCAAGGCCAGCCTGGCAGCCTGGGCTATACAGGATGTTCAAGGCCATCCTAGACTGCTACTGTAGTTTGGTATGAAGTGCTCCTCAAAAGGGTTCATATGTTAAACTCTTGGTCTCAATGTAATGTTCACAAGTAGGACTTTTGGGACGTGATTGGATCAGGAAGGCTCTGATCTAATCAATGAATCAATCCATTAATGGATTCCTAATTGAATGGACCTTAGGGTGGTGGTAAAATTACCAAAGATGGAGCCTGATTGGAGGAATTGGGTCACCAGGAGTGGGACTTTGATGAGTGTAGCTTGTCCCTGGCCTCTTCCTCTTCCTGTCTCTCTCTTTTCCCCTGCCACTGGAGGTGAGCAGCTCCTTAGTCACACACTCCAGCCGCCATGATGTTCCACCTTGCCAGCAGCCATTGCCGTAGAGCCAGCTGACCATGGACTGAACGCTCTGACACTGTGAGCTAAAGCAAATCTCCCCTCCTTTAAGTTGGTTTGCTCAATAAGCAAAATATTAAATCTTAAAAAAAAAAACATTTTAGGCTGAGGATGTAGGTCAGTGGTAGAGCACTTGCATAGCATGTGCAAGGCTCTGGGTTTGATCCCCAGCACTGAAACACAAACAAAAAATTAAATCTTAAATGGATTTGCTCAGGTCTTTTATCATAGTAACAAAAAGTGACTGATATAACTATATAGCAAGATTCCGTTTTGAAAAAAATAAATAAAAAGAAAGAAAAACAAAAAGAAAAAGGAAGGAAGGAAGGAGGAAGGAAGGAAAGAAGGAAGGAAGGAAAATAGGAGTGCAGGTGGATGCCAGACCCAAAGAACAGATATTCTCTACGGAAGTCAAACTTACTGGCTCTGATTTTCAGATGAGAAAGTTAAGGCTTAATAGATGCTCAAGGTTTCTCTGTAGGACGTGCTAGATCTGCCATAGAACCTAAGTCTTCTGTATGCCAAGTTCAATATCCTTCTTCCTACATATCGTTATTCTTGCTTGACCTGGGGTCTACCTAATTGGAGAGAGCCAATCTTGGGGACACAACCAGTGTCTCACAACACCCTTCCCCAAATGATGTCCTAGCGGCACAGGGTGTCATTGGTAAATTCTGGAGCTCTGCTGCCTTTCTCTACTGACATTGAATTCAGACCAGATTCTCCCCTCTTTTCCTGTTTTTCTACAACTTCTTTGTCCAGCGTGGATTTAGATATTGAACCCCCTGGGGGTGATCTGATTTTTTTATTATTATTATTGGAAATTTTTAATGTACACCTTAATGTGATTCATTCTGACATGCTTTCCATTGTGACATTTCCATTTTCATTTTCATTTTTCTGTGCATTATTCATATAGGTTCCCCCTTACCCTCTTGTATGCTTCCCCCCCATCCCACCCCCCCACATAGACTTCTCTACCATTTACTTGTCTTTTGGGGTGATCTTATTTGACAAAGTTGCCCCAGGTGCTAGGATGAACTTAGTTTCTTCAGAGACTGGGCTCCAGTATTGAACTGCAGGTTGGCATTCTGAGAAGAGTCATCTTTTTCCTAGAAAATTTGATTTTTTTTTAAAAAATGGACATTTGACTTACCTTCAGTAGCAGGATTCCCAAAGTGCTTTCCTAGTAAATCATTCTTGACTATGCATCTGGGTTGTCTGTTGGAATGTGAAACTTGCTGCACTTAAGTGAATAGTCATCATTTTTTGCCCTGGCAGACATTGCTAATCAATATGGATTCTGCCTCAGCTGAGATTGGAACTAAGACCTTGAGATGATTCTGTGGGCAACTACTATAAACTGCTTAGACCTGGCATGAACACGAGACCTACCTCTACTCCTTTGCCTTTATGATGTGTACTTCACAATGAATCTTGGATATATTCTCTACTGTCTGAGTTTTAGTAGTATTGACAATGTAGCCCTTCATTCTTTTGGGATAGTACCCCCTTTCTTGATTCATTTATGTGAAACATCATTTCTCCCCCAAAAGTTGGTATACTCAGGGTGTTTAGACTGTATTTGATACCACTTTGTAACCTTTCCAATATCAAGATGGGTACAGATGAGGAGCTCAATGAATATTTGGTTGATTAATTACCTAAGGAATTAAGATTAATCACCTAAGGGATTCCTTGGTTGATTAACCCAAAGGATTCAATAGAAAGGAAATCCAGGAAAAGTTTTGCTAACCTGGCATTGTCAAAGCAAAGTCTTGCCCCATGGATAGTTTGTAGGATCTGCAAGCTTTGCTCCTTATCTGTTCAGAGAAGACCTCTACTTAGGTACTGGACTAAACTGACATTTGTTGTTGTTAGGTGTTATCCAGTCAGGTCTGACTCAAAGAGATCCTATGCACAATAAAGTGAAATACTGCCCTATGCTGTGACAAGCACGTGATCATTTTTTATGTTTAAATCCATTGTTACAGCCACTGTGTCAATCCATCTAGTTGAGGGTTTTCCTTTATTTTGTTGACTTGCCACTATCCCACACATGATGTCCTTCTCCAAGGATTGGTCCCTCCTGACAACATGTACAAATAAGTAAGATGCAATCTAGCCATCCTTGCTTCCAAGGAGCACTGTGGTTGCATTTCCTCTGGGATGGATCTGTTGGTTCTTTTGGCAGTCCATGGTGTATTTGATATTCATCTCTAGCACCATAACTCAAAAGCATCCTTTGTTCTCCTGCCTCCCTTATTCAATGTCCAGCTTTCACAAGCATAAGATGCGACTGAGTCAGGTGCACCTTTGTCTTCTATGTGACATCTTTACTTTTCAACACTTCAAAGGGGTCTTTTGCCACAGCTTTTCCCACTGCAGTGTACCTTTTGATTTCTTGACTGCTGCTTCCATGGCTGTTGATTGTAGAGCATTTATAATTAGACATAATCTTTACCCTCAAGGAGTTTATGGTTCAGTATTAAGGAGTAGATATTTATGTGTAATCATCATAAATGTAGAAATATCAAAGTGCTGTGAAGGGAAAAGACTGAGATGGACAGAGTAGACAAGGTTAACAACTGAATGCTTTACAGCAGAAAAAGGTAGTAAAATGGGAAGTTATTCCATAACACTTCCTTTCAAGAGTGTCAAAAAAAAATGTAATGCCCGTGAAACAGGAAAATCATCTTTTGGAATCACAGTGCCATATTGGAAGGACCTTCGACTTTCTATGAAATTATTGATGCCTGTTGCCAGTAAGCTTTTTATCTTGGCTATTCCTTTCTTATCTGCTTGTGTAAGCTTGTCATAAATATTGTCATTGCCTTTCCTGTGTTTTTATATTTGTTGTCATGAGTTTTCTAGTAATGAAGCCTCTTGGACTGAACAGGCTGTTAAACTATAGTCTGCCATGCCTGGCACACTTGGGATACTGGAGTTTGTGATATCCTCCACCGGTCTGCTTTATCCAAACTCTTCCTCCAACCTGCCTGCTCTACATAGATCCCCTCCTTCTACCTGCCTGGTCCAGCCAGATCCTCTTCTCCTACCTGCCTGATCCACCACATCCCTTCCAACTAACTGCTTATACTTGGACTCTGTCCACTCCTATGAAGACCACCCTCCTACTGTGGAGCTGTGTTAGCCCCAGATGCAGAGAGGTGATGACCCCAGGGCATTAACACCCCTGTGAGACAGCCCTTGCTGAGTCTAGAGATGGACTGGACAGCGAGTGAAAAGCCAGATCCTGGGGCTTCAGTAAGAACAGCCTGGGGGAAGCCCCACAGGCTCAGCTGAAGCTACGACTTCACCTCATTCCTGCCCTTGCTTAGTGTTCTCCCCTTGCCTCCCCCACTGCCCTTGCTTTTCTGATAGTTTCTAGGGGGGTCAATCCCTTTATGCTCCCCTTGTGTACAATCTTCATGCCAGGGTCTGTCCTTGCTGGTCTGCGGGAAGATGAAACAAATGGTGTTTCTCAAGTGTGATCTGCAGGCTGGGTTGCTGTTTTGTTAGGTGCCCTTGAGTCCACGTTCAACTCATAGTGGCCCTACGTACAACAGATGAAACACTATTGTAAGTGCTTCTCTGCTATTCATAGGGTTTTCAGTGGCTGATTGTTATTTGGGAGTGGGTTGCTGGGTCCTTCATCCAAGCCTACAGCACCTGGTGTTCTCATCCAAGTACTAACCAGGCCCCACCCTGCTTAATTTTCTGAGATCTAACTCGATTGCACACCACAGAGGTACAGCTGCAGGCACAGGCTGGGAGTCTTCTTAAAATGAGAGCGTTTAAGTCTTTACCTCAGACTATCTAAAACAATCTTGGCAGGGCAGCAGGGCAGAGAATTTGCTTTTACAACCAGGTCCTCAAATGAGCTTTGATGTAAAATGTAAAATATTGGCTAATGAATATTATGGCTTTGCTTATTATAGGGTTGATACGTTAAGCAACTATATACCAAGTACTTGGGGATGAGCTATAAATAATACTTAAGTCAGCCTTGGGACCTCTTAGAGGATTGAATGATGTGACTAAATACATTGCTCTGGGGTTGGTGTGTAACGTCCGTGTACAAATCTTAGAAACAATATTTTCCCCTCTCCCATGGTGATTTTGTTTTCATAAAACTCACTCTGGAAGTCAAGTGAAGTGGTTTTCTATTTTTGTTTTAAATATGTAAAGCACGAACCCACCCCCAACCCCACCCTTTTCTTTTGCTGACGTTGTACATGGTAGGCAGTTGGGCGCTCTACCCCTGACCTACTGCCACAGCCTCATTGAAACCCTTTAATTGAAGCTTATGTGGACACACTGTATGTAGCCCAGATGCACCCAGATGTTCTATTGGCTACAAGTAGGGAACCTGGTACCTTGTCTGCTCAAATTCCTTCACACTGCTGTCTTTACAAAGCACAGTAGAATGCCGGGTGCGGTGGCTCATGCCTGTACGGGAGGATAGCAAGTTCAAGATCAAAGGCAGTCTGTGTAACTTAGTGAGACCCTGTCTCAAAAAGTAAAAAAATAAATGGGCTGGGGGTGCAGTTCAGTGGTCCAGCACTTGCAGAGCATGCAGGTGCGAGGCCCTGGGTTCAACTCCCAGTACTGCCAAAAATACCCAAAAAACAAAACAAAAAAAAAAAAAAAAACCAACCAACCAAACAAAAAAACACCAAAGCACAATAGGGAAACAACTTGGCCAAGTCCCAAATTTCATTCTATAGGTGGAGGCACCAAAGCCCTTGTGAGGTCAAGAACAGGCCCAAAATTGTGGAAGCAGCATGGGGTGGTGGCTGGTGCTGGATGCTGTGTCCCACACTCCCTGCTCAGAGCAGCTTTCACTACCTGCTAGAAGTTATTGATATATCTGTTACTGTTATCTCAGGGGCTGCCTAGAACTCTGTTTTAAAGGAAGAGAAAAAAACAGATTCTTTAAAAACAAAAATCTATGTGGCATGCTTAATACTCCTAGGGACTTAACTTTTTGGGGCATGGAAAATGGTCTCAGCTTGTCTGATCTTGTTTGCAAAAATACTGTTGTTACGTGCTGTCAAGTCAGTGTCTGACTCAGCAACCCTACATACCACAGGCAAAACAGTGTTGTTAGTGCTTCTCTGCTATTCATAGGTTTTTCAATGGTTGATTGTTTTTTGGGAGAGGGTTGTCGGGTCCATCTCCCAAGCCTCAGCACCTGGTATTCCCAGGCGGTCTCCTATCCGAGGACTAACCGGGCCTGACCCTACTTAGCTTACAAGATCTGACAGGATCAGATGCCACAGTGCTACAGCTGCAGGCAACAAAAGTATTAGACTATTCTCCCATCCAAGTACTAACCAGGCCCAACCCTGCTTAGCTTCCTAGAACAGACAAGATCGGGTGCGTTCAGGATGGTATGGCCATAGACAGTATTAGTCTCTTCTAACAGAGTCTGCATACTTTCTTTTCCTGGTGTAGCAGAGGATTAAGTGAATGTAGACCTTCTATTTGAATGAAGATCATTGAATGGGACCAGGACATAGCAAAGAGTCCATCTCAGCAGCATGGGTAACTAAGAAAGGTCTCATCTGAGCATCAGAGCAGCTGATTCCAGGGCTGCCCTCCTCATGGGTTCTGGTAGGTTAGCTGGTTTTCCTAACGCCCTAAGGAGCCCTGCCTCCATCCATTCCTCCCATTCTTTACTCTGCCTTCAGCTGCAGGGAAAAGTCGCCTTGGGTCAGCCCCAAAGAGCGTCCCTGCTGAGTCACAGTGGCTTTCTCTGATCCCTAGCCAAACCAAGGGACTTCTCCCTTGCCACTAAGCTGCTGGAAGTTCAGATGTGCAACTCTTATACAATGCCTTCGTTCCTGAAACTAACAAATAATCAGATCAGGCACCTGAGGATGAAGGAACAGTGTGTCTCCCTGCTGACTTAGCAAAGGGACAACTTTACCAGGCACATGGTAATCAAGTCAAGCCTCAGCAAGCAGGTACTGAGTCCAAGGTTGCCCTCCACTGCCCAGGAAAAGGATGTGAGGGATCTTTCCCCAGGTCCTGGGATGCGCTACCCACTAGGTTTGGCTGTCCCTGGCCTCTCTCAAACCATCCCCGGTTTCCTGCTACCTATCTGCACCTCTTTGTTCTGCTGCATACCTGTTATGGCTCACTGACTTCGTTTCTTTGTAACTTTGTCTTGCTCATGGTTCTTTAGGGCCCAGCCTCATTTTACAGCACTTGATCCTCAATCCCACTTCCTGGAAATAAAGCTCTATTTAAATATAAGATGAAGTTATTCATCAAAGAAGGCCTCAGTAAGGCAAACTGAAGAATCCTTTTGGAAACCGAACATTAATCTGGGAAGTTACAAACCTGGCTCCAAGTATGGTACATACAGACTCTCAAGGGGTCTTGGAGAGGTACATAACATGGCAAAGAAAGCGCCTTCCTAGGTGGACAATTGGGATGCAAAAAAAGATGGCTGAGTGCAGGTTTGCACATGCGCACGCACATGCACGCACGAGGGGGGTGGAGCAGATAGTCTTCAATAAGGGAAGTAAGGGGCTCAAGCATAAAAATGCCGGAGAGAGAGTGAGGTGACCTGAGTTGCAAAAGCAACTCTACTGGGCTTCATAAGTAATGAAGATGCTGCCGATCTTCCAGAAGAATCTCTAGCCAACATGCCAGGAGGCCTCCTGCTTTATTTCATCTTTCTTTCCCCCATTAGCTTCTAGGATGATGAATACTTTGGCCCATCCCATTGTAAGAGGAGCTCTGACATCCCTAACTCTACCAAATTAAAAAGATTTTCCGCCCGATTACCCACCGGGTACCAAGTGCCAATCACTTGAGATGTCTGAGCCGAGGCATCCATCAGAGCCGACAGAGGCTGATTCGTGGCTCTCAAGAGTGTCCACCCACACAAGCAGGCGTTTTTCTTTGGGAATTTATTTAAAAGAAACACACCCACACCCACACACACCCACAAACACATACTCCTCAGGTTGTAGCTCTTTCGTGGATCTGAGCTTTGCCCTTTCCTGTTTCCACTGGGGCAAGAGCTGAATCCAAGAAGCAAGAGGTCTGGAAATCACTCCTCTTGGTCTGTCTGCCCCTAGGTTTTGGTGGGACCCTGGCTCTTTGCTGTCTAACTCTAGAGGAACTGTGTTAACTAGATCTTGCTCTGAGCTTTGGCTTCATTTGCCTTGGGACTTGAGACGGAATAAAAGGAAAAGTCACTCAACGTTCCTAAGAGACAGGGCTGATGCTATGAGCAGATTCCTCTGGAGGTAGTTTAAGCCTAATAAGAGAAGTGAGGAAGAGAGAGTGTGGGGACCACAGAAAGCAGAACAGAGGAATGTGTTTCATCTCTAGGAGACAAAACAACACCAGGTCTGTGTGGGGAGGCTGAGCAGGAAGCGCTCTGTGGTTTTCTGAAGCCTCCTGCCATGAGAGAGAGGCCAGCTCCCTCAGCCTGGAAGAGTGCCAACACAGAGGGAAGAGGGCGAACTGAGCCCTCCAACTTGACTCCAACTGAGCTGAGTCAGTAGAACTTCACCGCTCTATGGGTTCTTAGGGGTCACGGTCTCAATCTTCTTACTTGACAGAAACACAGAGAAGGAAAGGGGCATCTGCAAAGCCAGGCAATGTCCCTGGTGAAGACCAAAGTAGGGCTCTGCCTTCTAGAAATGAACTTTTGCTTTAGATCCAAGAAGGACAAATCTCTGATTTTAAGAACCCAGAGAAAGCTGGGCGCAGTGACATGCACCTGCACTCCTAGCATGTGGGAGGCTGAGGCAGAGGATCATGAGTTCAAGGCCAGGTCAAAGGCAGCATGGACCATACAGTGAGACCCTGGCTCAAAAAACCAACAGGAAAATGTCAACAACAAAAAGAACCTATTGACAAATCCAGCTCCTCATGACTAGGCCATCACTGAGGTAGGGGGTGGGAGATACAAAATGACACAGGCACTGCAAACCCATCAACTCATATTGCCTACTGACCCTCCAACCAGATGTGGAGAAACTGAGGCAGCCCAGAGCTTTCTGGGCGAGATGTCTCAGTAGCCAGACAAGTAAAGTGTTAAAGCAATATGAACGCCAAAAACATTGAATAAAATTGGGTTCTCAATTTTCTACGGCTTTTCATTGGACTATGAGTTAGCTAAGGCTCAAGTCAAATTCACCAGCTTAGGCAATCAAATCATCATAAATATTAGAGGCACATCTGAGCCTGTGAGGTGACTGGCCACCAGAAACCCCTTGGGCCAGGAAGCTCACGAGCTACCCAGCATGAAAGTTTTACTTTGTATTTTTCCCATTGTCTCTGACTGTGGCCAGTCTCCTACCTCTAGGCCTCGACACTGCAGAAAATGAAAATTTCCTGCATTACCTTGAAATTGACAAATCTCAAGATAGGGTACCTCAGTATAGGTGACTTGCCCATGACTCTGTGATGGGATCTTCTCAGGAGAAGAAGAGAGATGTTGATTTGGGGGCCTCTACTATTTTCTCCCCCTATGTGTCTGTCAACTTGTGCTATGGGGGCTTGCGTGTTGCTGTGATGATGAAAGCTATGTCACCAGTATCTTAGATACTGGTAGGTCCACCCATGGTGGACAGGTTTCAGTTGAGCTTCCAGACTAATACAAACTAGGGAGAAGAATCTGGCAGTCCACTCTTGAAACAATCAGCCATTAAAAACCCTATGAATCATAGAGAAGCATTGTTGAACATAGTGCTGGAAAATGAGCCCCTCAGCCTGGAAGACATTCAAGAAATGACTGGGGAAGAGGTGCCTCCTCAAAGTGGAGTCAGCCTTAATGATGAGAATTGGAGTAAAGCCCATGGGACTTTTTTCTGCTGATGTGGTATGACTCAAAATGAGAAGAAACACAGTGGCTGCAACAATGGGCTCAAACATAAAAAGAATCCTGTGTATTGCACAGCACTGGATAGTGTTTTGTTCTGTTGTATATAGGTTCATGAGTTGGATCAACTCGATGGCACCTAACGATGACAAACACTGCTTTGGGGAAGGAAGCCAGAGAAATAATGATATTTATCTCAAAATGTGTTATTTTTGTTTTTCTCCAGCATATTCACATGTAAATTAATGTTGGAATGAAATTGCACTGCCTTGATACACCAACCAGATAGGAGTTTGTCTAAAGCTGCTCCCTAAGAGTCAACTGGTTGCTATCACCCTATGATTGTTTTCTATATATAAGCCATTTTGATTACTGATGCCTGTTGTGGACATTTGAAAATTATATTTGTAATAGTCATCTAACAAAGCGATTAAAGATACTTAAATGATGGCATCGTAATATGATGAAGTGGCTCCTACACCTTCTACCCCTATCTCCCATTGGAAAGCAGATGTGGGACCTTGGATAAGTCCCTGAACTCTTGGGTCTAAGAACCCTCATTGGATAGCGATCCTGATAAGGTACTGATGATGGTCAAGTCCTTAACATGGTGTCCAGCACATGATCATGTTCAATATATAGGATGGCCGTTAAATGTCTAAAGTTCACCCCTGTTATTTGTTGTTAGGTGCTGTCAGGTTGTGTCCAACTCATGAGGACACTTATTGGGTTTTCAATGGCTGACTGTTTGGGGATTGCCTTGGGAATGGATTGACACGTCTTTCTCCCATAAGTCATCCCTGTTGTTAGGTGCCGTCGAGTCGTATCCAACTCATAGCGACCCTTATAGGGTTTTCAATGGTTGATTATTTCAGGATTGCCTCAGGAGTGGGTTGCCACATCCTTCTCCCATTTTTATGGTGCTGGGAATGGAGCTTGGGACCTCAGAGACTGCAGAGCGGCGCTCTACCAACTGAGCTAAATCCCAGCTAGGGGCATCTATATAAGAGCAGGTTCATAAACGCCTATAAGATATGGACCCCAGAGACCCAGGCTCTGCCTCATCTTATATCCAGATGGGAAACCTACAGCCAAGCCTGGGCCTGATGCTGCCCTTGCTCAGAAGCTGTCGCTCCTAAACTCAGGGAAGAGACCAAGAAATTGGTTTCAGATTTGTGGCTGAAATAGAGCTAGGAGCCCATGGGGGCAAAATCTGCCCCTTCCTGTACTATGGCCATATCAAGAGAATGGATGAATTTCGGCTGTATGTCAGCGAGTGGTCGGGGCCACCTGAGGGTCCCAGAGCTCCCAAGGCACACCACACACATGGCAACCCAGGTGTGTGGTGCATAAAGTCCAGAGCACCTCCCCCTGGGCTTGGCCCAGGCCATAATGCGTTTGGCCCCTGGCCTGGTTTCCCTTTACAGTTTTAAGCCCATGAGTGTTTTTAGTGGGAATTCAATCCACATGTGTTTTTTTTTATTATTCATTTGCATTTAACTCATAAAAATGTTGTTTCTAAAGAGGCGATGGATGGCAAAGAACCACATCTGTCTTTTTGTCTCCATTTCGTTGCCCTTCATCAGTACCGTAATCCCCCTTCACCTCCTCTTTCTTCCCCTTTTTATTCTTCTTTCCAGGGAGAAGAAGTTCCATCTCCTCCTTTTTGCTTATAAAATATCTGGGAGCAAATGTTGGAGCTTGCTTGGCCATGAGTATCCACCGATCTGAACACGGACCACGCAGCTTCTTCCAGGCAAAACCTGAGGAGGTATTTCTATTTCAGTGTTTGCTCTGAGGACACCATCACGGGGTACATTTAGGATAATGCTGTTTGTCATGGTGCAATATTAGTCATTTTGATGACTCACATGAGGACAGGGGTGGAGCAGGTAGCTGGAAGGATGCCCCTTCACACGGAGTTTCTGTAATTTTTGGATTACAGCACCTGTCTTCAGACTCTGGGTCCTCCTGGTCAAGGCCCTGGACTTGGAGGTAAAGCAGCACGTGGCTGGCTCTCGTCTGCACTGATTCTCGCTGTGGAGACCCACGGAGTGACCAGCAGACTTTAGCAGGCACAGGGAGAGGCCCAGGGACAAGACATCCCCGCAGGTCCAGGAGAGGTGAAAGGCCTTTTTAACCCTCAACTATGTTGAGTGGTGTCTCCCACTGGAGCCCCTTATGTCACTACATGACAAGAGCTTAGAACAGCTGTTGGTCCCCTTTAAAGAGTAAATAAGCACATTAACTTTTATTATTAGCCCAATATCATGAAATGTACAACTGTGTTGGGGGAGAAAGAACCCCATCTTCTGAGCACTGCTATTGCAATGCTCTCAGCTGCCTGGTAGATTCACATTAGCTTCAAGAGCTTTTTTTTTTTTTTTCCTTTTTTTTTTCTTTGGGAGATGGTCTTTCTTTGTAGCTCAGGTGGTAGCCTTGATTTAGCTACGTAGCTCCAGATGACCTTGAATTTGAGACCCTCCTGCCTCAGCTTCCCAAGTGCTGGGATGACGGGCTTGTGCCACTATGCCCAGCCAGATGCAACATTTTCCTTTTAAAAAGCCCCTCAAGCAGCTCTAATGTGCAGCTGGGCCTGACAGCCCCCGATGTATGTGTTGCCCTCCATGACCTCAAAGCATGTGTTCTTTGGGCACCAAGTACCATTTGAAAAGTTGGCGTGCAAATCACTCACCATTTGTCAAAGCCTTGTCCCCTCGTGTGGGGCATGAGCCACTTTCCATGGTTATTCTCACTTCAGGGATGTGAAAAATACATTTTTCCTATTTTCTCCCTCTCTCGAGAGCCTCGGGTGGGGACTGTGCTCAGGCACATGGGGACTTATTTCCAGCCCCCCACCCACCACCCCCTTGCTCTTCCCACCCCCTGCGGGAGAGGCGCATCTGATCTCTCCCATCATTATCATTTTAATGTACGAGATGACATTATGCCGAAAAGAAGGGGGCTCATAAATTATATCTGATTTTAGAAAGTTTCCCAGCCATTGTATAAATGACAGATCTATAAAAGAAGACTGAAAATGAATTTCAAATTAAAAAAACCACAATTCCATGTTTTTATGTCAAGCTTCAAAAAATATTCTCGGAACACAGTGTTTCTGAGGAAGGTGATTCGGGGGGCCCTGTGGAATGGAGAGGTGCCTGGTGGGCAGTGGGGGATTCAGAACAGGGGGACTTGGAGTCTGTCAGAACCGAGTGACTGTCACCAGGCTGGGAGGCTGGGGGCCAGGATGCGGTCCTAGAGGTCTCAGGAGAACAGCTTTGTTATCTGCTTTGGGGTGAACAGTGTGTGGGGTGTGGCAGATGAAGGACTTTAGCAGGCCTGGGGGCAGAGCCACACGTGTGGGATGGAGTTACAGCCTTGATGTCCCCATGTACATTTACACTGGGGCCTTTGGACAGAGCCAACCAGAATCTGACACTTTCCCTCCTCCATTTGCGCCTTGAAGTTTCCAGGAGGTCAGAGAAACAATCGGGGCAAAAAGTTATCTTAAACTGTCCCCCCAGCACCCAGGAAGTGGAGGGACAGTTGAACCAGTCCAAAGGCCTGGGGTTGTCCCGTGAGGTTATGATGAGGCAGGAGAGAGGGCAGGAAGCCCCCCCCTGGGCCCCAAACCTGAGGCTGCAGAGAAGAGATTGGCGCCGAAACCATTGCAAGCTGGACCCAGTGCCTTCAGCAGGCCGTGGGTCTTGCAAAAATAATGGAGTTCTTTTCTGAAACCTTGAGGCCTTTGGTCCTTGGAACAAATCAGTCGGCCCCACAATGAGGCCAAGGGAATTGTGTGCAGTGAGTGGGCTTTGTCTCAGTGCAGAGTCTGAGGTGACCGAGTCTAGAGTGCAGGTGCCCAGAGGGGGCATGGCAGTCAGCCTGGAGAGACTCCGTGGAGGTGGCCTCCTCCTTGCCAAGCAGCATGGGCACGGGTTCCCAGGCACGTGGAAATGCCCCTGAGGGACCTGGGAGTGAAATAGCCTGGAATTCCTGCTAAGCCAGGGAAGGCAGGGAGGAACTTGGAGCCATGCAGCGGGAGATCGAGCAAGGTAGGAAACCCCACCGCTGTGTTCTGTAGGCCCGTTCAGTCTGCATGCTGTCTGCCCGGCTTCCTTCTCCAGTCCATTTCTTTAAGCTTTTGACAAATATTAGACCCCATTTGGGCTGGGGGTTAGCTCAGGTGGTAGAGCACTGCTCTGCACTCTCTGAGGCCCTTGGTCCGATCCGCAGCATTGCAGAAAAGGGAGGAGGACCTGGCAATCCACTCCTGCAGCAATCGGGAACCACTCGGCCATTGAAAACCCTACGGGGCACTGAACAGCAACCACAGACCCCATTCTGTGGTAGAGAAAGACATAGCCCAGGAAACCTGAGCTGTGCCTCCTCACCTCCCACGTGGGATGGTCCCCATGTTCTGGCAGAATGGCTAGGAAGAAGCCCAGGGCTTGTCAAACTCCCCCATGCTCAGACTCCCCCATGCTCAGATGGCGCCTTAACTGCTCTGCCACATGCCTGTATCCCACGCCAGCCCACACCTTAGATGCCACCCCACCACCTCCCTGGCTGGCTTGCAGCTTCTTCAAGCCAATGGTTCTTCATACCTCATAGGCATCCTTGACCTGCAGGTGTCTTCCTTAAGCCTGTTCCTGAGGGTAGAAAACTCCCTAGGGAGGTTTGATAAAAAGAAGGGTAGAGAGCCAAACATGCTCGTGAAATTCTCCTCCTGAAATCTCTGAGTAAACACTGGCAACCATCAGACTCTACAATGCTCTCAAGTGATAAAATCTATTCCACTTTCTTTACCGAAGCACTCCTCAGACTCATTTGGTCACAGGCAATTTGGCCCCCAACACTTATTATTTCCTTTCCCCCTCCTCTTTCCCATTCTAACCTGCATCTCCTTTTCTTGCTTTATTTTTCCTCCTTAAAACTTAGCCCTTTCTGACATTCAATTTTCCATATGTTTATTGAATGCACTTGTTGTTAGGTGCTGTGGAATTTGTGTCCAACTCACACCGACCCTATGTACAGCAGGTAAAACACTATTGACAGTGCTTCTCTGCTACTCATAGGGTTTTCAATGGCTGATTGTCTTTTGGGCATGGGTTGCCTGATCCTTCTCCCAATGCTACAGCACCTGGTGTTCCCAGGTGGTCTCCCATCCAAGTATTAACCAGGCCGGACCCTGCTTAGCTTCTCAGATCTGATGGGATTGGATGCCACAGTGGTACAGCTGCAGGCCATTGAATGCTCTGGGCCCTCTATGTCTACCTGTTCCACAACCAGCGAGAATTCAACCAACCACAGACTGAAAAAAATTTTTTTAAATATTTAGTCTTTTACTGAACATGTACAGACCTTTTTCTTATCATTATTTCCCAAGCAATAGAGTATAACAACTGTTTACATGGCACTCACACCATATTAGGTATCACAAGTAATGCAGAGAGGATTTAAAACATATGGGAGAAGGTTGTGCAGGTTATATGCAAGTACGAGTTATATCAGGGACTAGGGCATCTGGGCTTGGGTGTTCGCAGAGCATTCTGGAATCTATCTCCCATGAACACAGAGAAACAACTGAACTCCATCTGAAGACCCCAGGGGAGAACCTTCTTTGCCTTTTTCAGCTTTGGTGGCTCCTGCTGTCCCTTGGCATGTAGCTGATGAACTCCAATTGCTGCTTTGATCTTCACGAGACCTTCTCTTCTTCGCTGTGTCTTTTATAAGGACTCTTGTCATTGAATTTAGGGGCCATCTGGATATAATCTACTCTGGAGATTCTTAAGTTAAGCATGTGCATGAAGACCCATTAATTAATTAATTAATTAATTATTTGCATTACTGAGGTGTTGAACCCAGAGCCTCAGCTATGTTTGTTCGTTTGTTTGTTTTTGCAAGCCCCCAACCATTGAGCCATACCCCCAGCCCGTTTTTTACTTTGTATTTTGAGATAGCCTCTTGCTAAGTTATGCAGGTTGCCTCTGACCTTGAACTGGCGATCCTCCTGCCTCTACCTGCTGAGTTGCTGGGATTACAGGTATGTGTCACCGTACCCAGTGCATGAAGACTCTTTCATTACAAGTAATGTCACATACATATGTCAGGACATGGGCACATCTTTTTCAGGGGCTACCATTCAATCTATTATAGGATTGCTAAAATTAAATATAGTCATTCATAAAAGATTACTTTAGGAAGAAATAAAATGCCTCCCAGAGGTAAGGAAACATGTTACTTCCAGAGTAAATATATTGAGCTCTTTTTATGATATACTCATTTTTACGTATAGACACTCAATTGGGAAGGATTTTGAGTGGCTTCTCTCACTTTGGACGCTGAATGACTTCTCTTACTATGGATTTCAACCTTTGAAATCCACTTCTTCAGAGTTCGCAATCATCCTTGGAACAAAATATTCAAAGCCTTCCTAGATAAGGCAGATTATGTCTTTGCAATTTCATCTTCTACCACATCTTACCCGCCAAGCCAGCTGTGATCCCCACCCATGCCATAAACACACAGTGTACATCTGATCTCTGGGCTTCTGCTGAAGACTCCTAATACAATCACCCTTGGATGTTCTCCCTATCCCCCAGTCTTCTTGTCCTAATCCCATCATAAGATTCAGTTGCCTTCTACATTAGTCAGCCATGGGGCTGCTATGGTAGAGGAACCAACCCAAGCAAACTCATGGGAGGACATATTTACTGAGATGCTCATGGTTAAAGGACCAATCCATCATGGCAGTGTGGTAGACATGGTGGCAGCAGGTGGCAGGGCCTGGGGAAAAGAATCTCACATCTTTGCGATCAAGAGCAGGGAGAATGATCCCAAAAGCACACCCCTGAATGACCTACTTCTGAAAGCTAAGTCTCACTCCCTAAAGTTTGATACATCCCAGGACAGTGCCACCAGCTGCAGACAAAACTTTCAAACACATGACCCTGGGGACATTTAGATTTAGACCATAACATTCTGCTCCTGGTCCCTAAAAGGTCCATGACGATCACATAGTGCAAAATGCATTCAGTTCAACTTTTGGAGTCCCTAAAGTCCTAACAGTCTCAAGCATGTTCAAAAGTCCAAGTCCAAAGACTCCCCCAGTACTCAAGACATACCTAGCTGTGAGTTGCTGTAAAACAAACACAGGCTATATACTTCCAACATAAAGTGGCACAGAGGAAGCTTTCCCATTCCAAAATGGAGGAATGGGGGCACAGAAAGGAAAGCTTGGTCCATAACAAGACCAATAACCCACTGGACAAACAAATCCTGTATTTCCATGTCTGGCTCCTGGGACATGCAGGATCATATAGCATTTGCCATCTGGCTTCATGGCAGCTTTTCCCCCATGGCCCTCTTGGGTTGGCTCCACTTACTACTGGTTGCTTTCTTCAGGTGGTGTTCCACATTTCTGGCATCTCTGACATCCTGAGGTCTCCAATGTTGCTTAGGCTTCACCCTCCAAGTTTCACACACCAGCCCTTCAGGGGCCTTCTGCAGGCCATCCAACACTGGTACACACTGCCTGGCCTCACAGGCTACTTTCTGTAACCTTGGTGGTAGCCTCGATAACCTCTTAGCTCTTTTTTTTTGTTTTGTTTTGTTTTGTTTTTAACTGGAAATTTTTAATGTACACCTTAATGTGATTCATTCTGACATGCTTTTCACTGTGACATTTCCATATATGCATTTTGTTGTACATTATTCATATAGGTTCCCCCTTACCCTCGTGTACACTTCTCCCATCCCACCTCCCCATCAAAGACTTCTCTATCATTTTCTTGTCTTTTTATGGTAATATTTTTCTATATATCCTTGGGTTCCAGCTCTGTTTAAGATAGAAACCTTTCCTGCAGTGAACTTTTTTTTTTATCTTGTCAGAACTATTGCATGCGTTTTCTAGACCATCTATAATAATACCATTCTTAGCTTTATTTTTTCTTTTGTTATGATCTGACCTTTGTATAAGATTTTTCCCTCTTATAATTTTGATTCAGCTCCCATATGTGAGTGAGAACATGTGGTGTTTCTCTTTCTGAGCTTATGTTCCTTCACTTAAAATAATTTTCTCTAATTCCATCCATTTTCCTGTGAATGTCCTTATTTTATTTTTTTTTTTATTGCTGAGTAGTATTCCATTGTGTATATGTACCATAGTTTTTTATCCATTCTTCTGTTGGGAGGACACTTTGGTTGATTCCGTATCCTTGCTTTTGTGAAAAGTGCTGCATTGAACATGGAGATGCAGGTGTCTCTGTGATGTGATGACCCATCTCCCTTTGGGTAAATTCCCAATAGTGGATAACCTCTTAACTCTTGCACTCCGCATGCCTGTAAACCCGGTACAGCATGGATGATGACAGAATTTGCTGCCAGCTCAAGAGGCAGCTTCTCCCTTTTGCACTACAACTGCAGTAGCAGCCTGTGCATGCCCAGGTCAAGAAATCATTTCCCTGGGCATCTTGTCTCGGAAGGACTCCCTTTTCACACATTCCCTTTTAAAAAAGGAAAATCTTTCAAGTGGGTTTTTAGATTTACACCCTGGGAGTGGCCTGGCCAGTTCCTCTTTTTCCCCCAGGGGATTTTTATTGCCCCAGGGTAAAGGTCAGGGCTTCCATTAATGACACTTATCTTTTTACAATTAATTCTTCCTTGCCTGAATCTGTCCTGTCCACAGTAACCTTAAACAAGTCATAGCTTGTCTTTAAACTCTGTGTTGTTCAGATTGTTCTACTCTGCCTTTTCCTCTATTTTTTCCTCATGAATTTGGCTGAAAACAGTGAGCAACAACCATGACATACCCCCATATCTTGTCACCCCCATATTTCCTCCACCCAGTTAATCAGTCCAGTATTTTAAAATTTAGCCTCACTCAAATCTTTAGGCAGTGGACAAACTGCAGACAAACTCTTTACTGGACAATAACATGAATTTCCTCAAGCTCAATGCCTAACAGACTTCTCATTTTCCTCTGAAACACTATGAGCCCCCTTCGCATGTCCATTGGTGGCCTTCTGGTCTTCTGAGCTCTCATCAGAACGGCATCTTTGGCTCTGCTTACAGCATTCTGGGGCTTCTCTCACTTGCATCTCCAAATTCTTCCAAACTCCTCCCACAATCAAGTTCCAATGGCCTAACAACCACACGGACAGTTTTCTGTGTAGCAACACCCCCTCTCTTTGGTACCAATTTTCTGTAACAGTGAGCTGGTGCATCTCTAATTGAAAAACTGATTGAGGCACACTTATGGTGGCAAAGATTTTCTGGGAGCTCATGGTAAGAGGACTTAGTCCATAGGAGCAGGGAGGCAAGGTGGCAGGGCTGTCAGGGTGGGCTGGTGGCTGAGAACCTCATGTCACAGTGGATCAGGAGCAGAGAGCAGAGGGAGGAACCGGAATTGGGGCTGTAGGTAAAACCACCAAAGGCCTGCCCCCAAGGAAATGCTTCCACAAAGCTAGGTCCCACCTCCAAAATTTCCATAACCTCCCAGGACCCACCAGCTGGGGACCAAGTGTTCAAACATGTGACCTCTAGGGGACATTTAGATTTAAGCCATCACACCTTAGGTGTCTGTCATGCTAATCTAATATCATCTGTGACACCAATAGTCCTATATTAATTTGTCAAAGCTTCCACAGCTAGCTTCCACAAAGCTAGCACAGATGGGGTGGGTTGAGTAGCAGAGAGTTCTACCCTCCAAGTTCTGGAGGTTACAAGTCTAAGATCACAGAATTGGCAGGGTTGGCTCCATCCTGAGGCATCTGTCCTTGAGTTGTCGATGGTGGCCTTTGCCCTGGGTATTCCCACAGTTTTCCCTGTATGTGCATCTGTTTCTTAGTCTAAGGGCCCTACTCACATTGGATCGATCGCACATTGAGTTGATCACATGGTATCTTTCTATCTAATCACCTTTTCAAAAACTCTGACTCTGAGCACAGTCACATTCGGAAGGACTTCACATAAGAACCTGGAGGGTGTTCTTCAGCCCCCAGCAACTCTTACTTGTTAGTCCCTTTGTCATTCTTTCTCACCAAATCAGGAGGTTGAGGAGGCAGAGGTCTCGTGTTTTCCTTCTCTTCTCTCTCCATTTGTGATATTGTCCTTTGTCACCTCATCATCTCCTCTTCTTTGTCCTTCCTCTCCTCTCTTCGCTTCTCCTTTCTTCCCCTTTCTCCTTGACCTGCTCCTTCTTGATAAGAAATATCACATTCCACCTGCTTCTTCTTGTTGTTGTTAGGTGCGGTTGAGTCCAACTCATAGCGACCCTATATACAGCAGATCGAAACACTTCCTGATTCTGTACCAGGCACATGATCTTACTTATGTTTAAGCCCATTGTTGCAGACACTGTGTCAATCCATCTGGTGGAGGGTTTTCCTCTTTTGCGTTGACCTGCCACTCTCCCAAACATGATGTCTTTCTCCAGGGGTTGATCTCTCCTGACTACGTGTCCAAAATATGTAAGACACAGTCTGGCTATTCTTGCTTCCAAGGAGCACTCTGGTTGCACTTCTTCTAGGACAGATCTGTTGGTTCTTTTGGCAGTCCATGGTATATTCAATAGACGTCTCCATAATTCAAAAGCATCATTTCTTCTCCTGTCTCCCTTGTTCAATGTCCAGCTTTCACAACCATATGATGTGACTGAAAATACCATGGCATGAATCACATGCACCTTTGTCTTCAATGTGATGTCTTTACTTTTCAATACTCTAAAGAGATCTTTTGCCACAGCTTTTCCTAGAGCAATGTGTCTTTTGATTTCTTGACTGCTGCTTCCACAGCTTGGCTACTACTGCACTTGTGGTGTTGATTATAGAGCCAAGCAAAGCAAAATCTTGGACAACTTCAAATGCTTATATTATCTAATGTATCTTCTACAGGGCATAAAAGACAGTGGCATGGTCCCCATGCTGTGTGAGCCTGTGAATGGGGGAGGCTGACAGCACTAATCTCTATGCTATATCGTGAGGACAAAGTTCAAATTCCAACTTGTTGGACGCCAGAGTTTATCCTCTGCACAAACGCAGCCTCCTAGGACCACCGCCCCCCATCTGATGCCCTGCACACAGTGGGTATGATGCTGAATGAATGAACAGATGGTGAATCATCAGAGCCATTTAGAATATTTTAAAAATAGCCGAGGAGGGGAAGAAAATCAGATCATTTGAGCCCAAGCTATTGGCGCATCTGACAATTGCAGCCAAAGCCTCTGCCCGGCACATTCGTCAGTGGTCTGTGGGTTAATTGGTGGACACACGCTTGCTGCTATGGAAATAGACCTCATTAGCCTGTCATTTTTATTTCAAGCCTGACATTCCTGAAAGGTGAGCAGATATCTTATCTGTCCGAGCAGCCAGCCACCGCGGGGCTCCTGCCTGGCCAAAAATATTCCTCCCAGTGTTTGTTTTCCAGGGAGTCTACCCTCGTGGCTTCTTGGCAAGACTTGTTTAGAACATGAAACTTGGAATTGCAGATGGGAGGCAGCGATCTGGCAGCTCCATCAAAGCTGCAGAAGGAAGGGGGGGGACGTGCTCTCTCTTGGCAGTGACCCCTCAGATTCTTCCCAGGGGAGGGGGCGGGGTGGTGGTGCTTTCCCTCTCGGAGACCCTTGGCTGGCCAAGGAGCAGGAAGCTGCTGGGAATTCTGGTCACCCTCTGTGTACATGTCTGATGTTCAGAGACCTTCGGGGCTCACATGGGAGACCCATCAGACCACAGCTGTGGCTCCCCATCTGCTGTCAGGCTGGATTGCAATAGGACTGTCTCTGAGAGGTTTTGGCTACTTTTTCTCCCCCAGATTGGAGCTTTCCTTTTTGTTCTGAGCTTCTAGGTAACTCATCCCAACAAGTGACTTTTAATAACTAATGATAAAGCCGGGAACCATGGTGCACGCGTGTGATTCCAGCAACTCAGGAGGCTGAGGCACGAGAATTGCAAGTGGGAGGCCAGAGTCAGCTTGTGTAATTTAGCAAGACCTTGTCTCCAAATAAAGAGTGCAAAAGGGGATAAAGATGCAGCTCAGAGGTGGAGCACTTGCAAAGTGTGTGCAAGGGCCTGGATTCAGCTCCCCAGTATCATGGGAAAAAAATGAATGAGTGTATAATACATGTCTCGCACTTTCTGAAGACCATGAACCCCAAAGCAGTGCCATGGAAGAAATGTAATTACATGAAAGACAAAATGGCAGCTGCCCGTCCAGGTGGCAGGACTTACTCATGTGATTATAGAACTCAACCAACGGAACAATTTTAATGGAGGCAGCTTGTTGCACATATATTAAAGCTCAATAAAGTTGACTTAAAAATGACATGGGGCTGGGGTTGAGCTCAGTTGGTAGACTGCTCTGTGCTCTCTAAGGCCCTGGGTTCAATCCCCAGCACTGCAAAAATGGAAGGAGGACCTGGCAGCCCACTCCTGAAACAATCCACCATTGATTACTATATTACTCTGTACCTTATCACCATTGACTAATAAAGGGAGAGAAGAAATTTTTTAAAAAAAGAAAGAAAGAAAGAAAAGAAAAAACAAAATCCTATGGATAGCCGAGAAGCACTGCCATAGTGCCAGGAATGGCACAGTGTCTGGTTATACATTGGGTTTCTATGAGTCAGACAGGACTCAAGGGCACTTAAGAACAAAATGACATGAATGAACTCATGCTTCTTCCAGGACAAGCATGATTTTCAGTGCCTTTTGTTCAGTCCTCACGCCACCCCTGTGAGGTCACGTCAGTACCTTTCCCATTGGAAGTGGAGGCAGAAAGGTTGAGAAGTTGCCTCAAGTCTGTGGCTATGAAGTGGGGCAGTGGGGACCTGAATCAGTTAATCAGACTCTGCTATGCTGGCGAGCTTTCCCGGGTCTGGAAGCCTTTTGAGAAACTGCCGAGAGGTGTGGCTCCTCCTGAGTCAAGGTTAAAATTTTCTGTCCTCCATAAAATGCTTAAAGGAAAGAAGTGATTGAGAGTTTGTCTGTCTCTGTCCTTGTGTCCCTGGCACTTGATACTTAGTAGAGGATTGATAAGTCTATGTTCAGTGAAACAAATGGAGAGTACATCAGGCAGTAGTGCCGTGCAGTGGTTTAAGGTGTGGCCATAGAGTCATGCTGAAAAGGGGCACAATAATCGTCCTTTGTTTTCTATGAGGATTAAAGGAACTAATTCAATAGCATTTAATACAAAACCTAGAGTACATGGAGCTCTCAAATAAATATGTCTGTCACCTTGTCGTGCTGTGGGAGCTTGCGTGTTGCTGCGATGCTAAAAGCTATGCCATCAGCATTTCAGACACCAGCAAGGCCACCCATGGTGGACAGATTTTAGCTGAGCTTCCAGGCTAAGAGACTAAGGAGAACGACCCGGCAGCCCACTCCCAAAACAATTAGCCAGTGAAAATCCTAGGAATGGCACAGAAGCACTGTCAAATATAATGCTGGAAAATGAACCTCCTAGGCTGGAAGGCATTCAAGAAATGACTGAGGAAGAGTTGCCTCCTCAAGTAGAACCAACTTTAATGAGGGGAGGGAAGTAAAGTCCCTAGGACTTCCATTTGCTGATGTGATATGACTTAAAACGAGAAGAAATGTAGGGTCTGCGACAATGGGCTCAAACATAAAAAGATCATATGCATGGCACAATGTACGGTAGTGTTTCATTCTGTTGTACTTAGGGTCTCTACGAGTCAGATCCAACTCCATGTCACCTAACAACATTAATTTTTGATCAAATGACAAATCATCTTTTTTGTTTGTTTTGTTTTGTTTTTTTGCAGTACTGAGGGGTTGAACCCATGTCCTTGTACATGCTAGGCAATTAATTGCTCTACCACTGAGCAAACCCCTAGCCCCTTTTTTATTTTGTATTTTGAGTCAGTCTCAGTAAATTGTACAGATTGCCTCTGGCCTCAAACCTATGATCTTCCAGCCTCAGCCTCCCGAGTTGCTGGAATTACAGGCATGTACCACAGTGCCTGGCATGAGTAACTTTATATAATTCTCAGAGAATATCAGCACCAAGGGGCAAAAATATTCCTTACCTCTGCCTATGAAATCACTGTAGGATCCATTAGCCAGAAGCTATTTCCTGAGCAGCTACTGTGTGTGTGGCTCTGTGGTATGATTTGGGCTACATTTGGAGATATGAAGCCCATGGTGGACAGCTTTTAGCTAAGCTTACAGACTGAGGCAGACTAGGGAGAGGGACCTGGCAGCCCACTCCCAAAACAATTAGCCATTGAAGTTATGGCCAATGAATTAGCCATTGTGTTTGGGAGATTCACAGCATGCTTTGAAAGAGAAGATACAGATCACCAAAGGTCACCTGTCTGGAGGGTCACAGCCCATGAATGGGTCACCCAAAGCAGAGACCAGCGGGATGTTTCACAAAGGTCCAGGGACTATTGGCGAAGGAAGTGCCAACTTCCCATAATGTGAGTTTGAAGCCTTAACTTCCAGGGAGAAAAGTCAAGAGGAGGAGCACATTCCTCAAACACACGTTCCTTTCCCATTCCGGCCACCCAAAATGGCGCCCTCCTCATCCCCTGGCTGTATCATGGCTTCTACTTCCTGGGTCACCTCCAGTCTGACCTGTGTGCCAGCATTTGTTTGCCTGAAAAACCCTGGCCACAGCTCCATAAAGGAATGGTGGACACCATGGGCTGGGGCAGGAAAAATCCAAGCTAGGGCTACAGACTTTTGTGGGCCAGAAAACAAGGAAATGTTCATAAAATGATGGGGTGGGTCGGAAGTATGCAGGAGCCAAGGTGAACAACGCCTCAACAGGCAAAGCTGGTATGACTGGGGCAACGAAGTAATGATAACATCATCATTATAATCCCTCGTTGTTATTATTGTTAGGTGCTGTCAAGTCAGTGTCCAACTCATAGTGACCCTATGTACAATAGGCGAAACAGTATAATTGTAACCAATAGCATAAAATAAATATCTCTGAGACCATACTGGTCTAAATAAATAGCTGAATAAAGAGTTATTTGTTGGAGTTTCTGCCATAGCATCCTTTGTGTGTGCTGTGCCCTCTGCCTGGAAAATCCACATTCTGCACCTAGTGAGTTTCCCTGTATCTTCAAGCACCAAAGAGCGGGATTTCCAGCCCTGGGAAGTCTTCCTCAGCTTTGGAGCATAGCTGGTCTCCTGTTCCCTGCTTCTTGTATTTTCTGTGCATTTCTTTTCTGGCCCCACCCACCCTGTACTGCAATCTGCCTTGGCAAGTCTGCATGCCTCCTGTGAATGGCTGGAAAGCAGGTACTATGTCTTGGTCATCAAATGTCCCCTGAGTGCAACACAGGGCCTGAGACATGGATACTTTTGAGAACTTTGGCAGAGGTTTGCCCTTCTGTTACCAGTCCCATCTGGCCTCTAAGAGCTCCCACCTGGAAGGCAACCTTTCTTCTTCCCCAGCCTGTTCTCTGTAGTCCCCTTGGTCCAGGCCAATTCTGTCCTTTCTACTCCAAGACAGTTCTAGATCTAGGCTTTGTGTGCTCTCTGCCACATACCTCAACCAAGGCCACCATCAGCTCTCCCTTGGGTACTTTCTGATCTGGCCTCTGTACCCTGCTTCCAATCCATTCCCCACTGAGCACAGCCAGAGGGCTGTCTTCACAAGTCCATCTTTCAGTCCAGTGTGTTGGTTTACCTTTCTCAAGGCCTCCTTGTGCCCCTCTGATAAAGCCTGGATTCTTCTAGAGATTTGCAAGGCCTTCCTTGCTGTCTGCAGCCTCATCCTGCTGTGCTACCTCTGCTTCTTTTGGTGCCTCTGGACCTCAGGCCTGTGCACAGACAGTGGCTGGCTTGTTCAGCGACCTGGACTTCTCCCTACTGTGTCCTTCGTCTGGCTACTAATCTGCCTGGTTTCCATGAATGGCACTTCCTTTGGGAAGTCACCATGGACCCTGGAGATTGGGTAAGGTCCCTGGTTGGAAGTAGTCACGGCATCTTTTCCTTTCTTTACATTTGTGATTAGGGTGGCCAGACACCCTGGTATGCCAAGATGGAGGGGTCTCTTGGGATGAAGGACCTTAGTGCTAAAACTGGGTGAGTCTGGATCTGATCGAGACAAGCTGGTCAGTCTACTTATAGTGGGCTGTTTGATTGATCTGTGTCTGCTCACAAGTTTAAGCACCATGAGGGCAAGAGGTCCCGGGTATTGTTTATGTCTCTGTTCCAGCACCTAGTATATTGCTTGATGTGTATTGAATCCCTAGTAAATATTTGTTGTTTTGATGAATGGATGGATCTTAAAGGATACTTCCAACACTTTGGTCTGGAATTCAATAAATGTAAAACTGAAGAAATGATTGGTAATGAGAGAAAATCTTTTGAAGAATCCTTGAGACAAATGGAGGGTGAATTCTGCGTATAGGAAGGACTGAAATTAGAAGAACAGATGGTTTCTGAACAGAATGGCTGCATTCTAGTAAGAAGGAAAAGAGGCAAACTGTTATGGTGTTAGTAAAGGGAGGGCCACATCCTACTCACTGGGTGCTTTCCATGCATTCATTTCTTAGAATGACCCTGTGAGGTAGGTACTGTTTTTCATCTCTCTCTTGCAGGTGAAATAGGTGAAGGGTTGCAAAGTTAAGTCCCAAGTTCAAAGTCGCACCATGTGCAGGAGCTTGAGATGAGGCCAGCGTGTCTCTAATGCTTGTGCTGATGTATTAGTCATCTTGCTCATCACTGTAGCAAAATACCTGAGAGCAATAAACTTATGGGAGGAATGATTTATTTGAGGCCCATGGTTTAGAGGATTTTAGTCCATAGAGGTGGAGCATGCATGGAGACGGAGCAGGTGGCAGTGCATATGGCAGAGAACCTCACATCATGGTGACCAGGAAGCAGAGAGAGCTTCGTGGAGCCAGGGGCATAGGTAAAACCTCCAAAGTCCTGCCCTCAGGGACATGCTTCTACAAAGTTAGGTCCTACCTCCCAATGCTCCATAGCCACAAGCTGGGTACCAAGCATTCAAACCCATGACCTTTGGGGGACAATTTAGATTCAAGCCATAACAGTTGATTCACCTGCCTCTCTGCCTATCTTTGATGGGCTGCTTTTCAATGTCAGGTGCTAATGGGAAAAGAGGGGATCACAGGGAAAAGGTGGAAGTATAGGAAAGAACACTCAGAGGAGAAAAAGAAAATAGAGACCCCAACAGGCACTGAGGGCCTAAAGGAGAATCTGAGTCGTGGAGAAAGAACACGGGAAATAGAATCTGAGTGTTAAGGAAACCAAGGCTAACTGACCATTCTCTAGCATTCAGACTTGGAAATTGTCTTTCTCCATTGAGGAGGAGAATTGAGGTATTGATGGCATTTATTTTCTCATGACACAAAAGGTAAATTAATCCTCTTAGAGTAGAAAGCATGTTTTTATTACATTCTGAGTAATTTCCTTTGAAAAAGAAAAACATTTTTTAGAGCCATTGGCAGTAAAACTTGATATCCCCCCACATCTTAGATGAAAATGTGTGTCATTATTCATGCATAATCTGATTCCAAGTGATTCCTTGTTTACAGTTTGCTTTTTGTATTTCCTTATGTAAGCAAGAATTAATACACTCAGACATGAAAGAAATAAGTTAAATTATTTTTACTGCTCCTCTTTAGCACATACAATATGTCTTCTTTAACTCCCAATGACATGCAAAACAGTCAGAGAAAAACACAAATAAATACCCATGGAAACAAAGATAAACATTCAGAGGAGAAGCTATGTGCTCTGGGGACTTGCCTGGCTCTGCTTTCTCCTTGGCACTTGCTGGGGACCCAGGTACTGGTCTTCTCCTTCGCCCACCCATTGAATGCCAGCTTGCCCTGGCTTGCAGACTCTGAGAGCTTTGTTGTTGCTGTTAGGTGCCATCGAGTTGGGTCTGACTCATAGTGACCCTATGTACAACAGAACAAAACACTCCCTGATTCTGCGCCAGGCACATAATCTTATTAATGTGTAAGCCCATTGTTGCAGTCACTGTGTCAATCCATCTAGTTGAGGGTCTTCACTTTTTTCATTGACCTGCCACTCTCCTAAACATGATGTCCTTCTCCAGGGATTGATCTCTCCTGACTACATGTCCAAAATATGTAAGATGCGGTCTATCCATCCTTGCTTCCAAGGAGCATTCTGGTTGCACATCTTCTAGGACAGATCTGTTGGTTCTTTCGGCAACCCATGGTATATTCAATATTCATCTCCAGCACTATAATTCAAAAGCATTAATTCCTCTCCTGTCTTCTTTATTCAACATCCAGCTTTCATAGCCATATGATGTGAATGGAAATACCATGGTGACATCTTTGTTTTTCAACACTTTCAAGAGGTCTTTTGAAACAACTTTTCCCAATGCACTGTATCTTTGATGTCTTGACTGCTGCCTCCACGGGTGTTGGTTGTAGAACCAAGTAAGGCAAAATCTTGGACAAGTTCAATTGTTTTTCTCATTATCATGAAGTTACATTCTGGCCCAGTTGTAGGTGAGCTGAAAGCAAAATGAGCCTCCACATGTGCATACTTTCTGCACATCTGGTGGGAGCTGGCTTCCAGTGGGGAAAAGCCGTAGCTATCCCCGGCCATGACATTTTTAACTCAGAGAGCTGTCAGCAAACTCTGATGTGGGCAAATAATCTAAATAGTGTACATGTGTGTTAATTTGTCAACTGGTGTATCAGAGAATTTCAAAGCCTCCCAGGGCCTTTTAAAAGCCTTGTTTATTCTCACATCTTGCCTAGTTTGGATAATGTTACAAGGAACATCAGGGTGCTAACATCTCTTCAAGATTCTGATTGCAGTTCTTTTGGACAAACATCCAACACTGAGATTGCTGGATGTATTAGGTCGTCGTCGTAGCAGAAAAACTAACCTAAACAAGTTTATGGAGGAAAAGGTTTGCTGGAAGCTCACAGTTAGAAGATCAGTCTGTAATGGCGGCAGGGCAGGCATGGCAGTGGCAGGAGGAAGGGCCCATGGGAAATACATCTTTGTGAGCAGAAAGCAGAGAGAGAGAGAGAGAGAGAGAGAGAACTGAGCCATGATTAGAGGATAAAAACCTCCAAATACTTCCTCCCAGTGATTCACATCTGCAAAGCTAGCCCCGTATTCCAAAGGTCCACAACCTCCCAGGAGAGCGCCACCAGCTGGGGACCAATATTAAAATATAGGACCTTGGGAGGACATGTTACATTCAAATGATGATACTGGATCATATTTTTATTTTTAATTTTTTGAGGAACTTTGATACTAGACAAGGTCTTGTACAGCTCAGGTTGGCCTGGAACTCACAATCCTCAGCCAGTTTTTCAGCCCATTTTCAAATCAGATTATTTATATTTTTGCTATTGAGTTGAGGGAGCTTCTTATATATTTGGAAACGAACTCCTTCTTGGATTTATGGGTTGCAAATATTTTCTCCCATACCATAGCTTTCCTTTGTACTCTGTTGGTGGCTTCTTTTGCTGTGTGGAAGCTTTTTAGTTTGGTATACTCCAACTTTTCAATTTTTGCCCTTGTTGCCTGTGCTTTAGGTAGCTCCTCCATGAAACCATTACCATCGCCCATGTCATGAAGCTTTTCCTCTGTCTTCTTGGAGTTTTATATTTTGTCCTATATTTACATTTTCATCAAGGGATGAATGGATAAAGAAAGCAGCAAGTGTGTGTGTGTATGTGTGTTTGTGCGTGTGTGTATTTATAATGGAATATTACATAGCCTTAAGAAAGAAATCCTGAATAGGTGATATAGGTGATAATATGGAGGAACTTTTAAGACATTGTACGAAGTGAAATAAGTCAGTCACAGAAGGATAAATATTGCCTGATTCCTTTATATGGGTATCTAAAATACTTTAGATTTTTGACTCCTAGAATCAGAGTGTAGAATGATGGCTATCGTGGGTTCTGGGAGAGGAAGATTTGGGAAATTGCTAATCAAGGAGCTGAAAGTTTTAATCATGCAAGATGAATATGTGCTAAAAGTCTGCTATACGATGTTGTGCCTGAAATCAACAGTACTGTATTTTACAATAAAAAATTTGTAAAGAGGGTGAATATGTTAATTTTTTACATTGTTGTTGTTGTTAGGTGCCTTTGAGTCAGTATCCGACTCATAGTGACCCTCATAGGGTTTTCAATGGCTGTTTCGGGATTGCCTTGGGAATGGATTGCCACATCCTTCTCCCATTTTTGCAGTGCTGGGAATTGAGCTCGGGACCTCAGAAACTGCAGCACAGTGCTCTACCAACTGAGCTAAATCCCAGCCCTAATTTTTTACATAAATAAAATAAAATAAAATAGATCAGTCAACACAGAGGCTGCCTCAAGTGAGACAAACAAGAGACTGAGGACTTAGATTGAAGGAGGTTCTCAGTCTCAGGTGGCAACCTGTATTTGTACAACTCAGAAAGTGAGTGTCTCCTTCAATTTTAGGGCCATTGTTTTGCCTCTCTTTAAGTCCAGAGATGCCTCTAAGTGTGGAACTTTAAATATTTCTAAATGTCCTTTCCTAAAACTCTTTCCCTGTTGTTTTGAGTAACACAAATTTTGTTAACTCAGATTTCAGTGGCCGATTCTGTGTGAGTGATGTCTTTTTAGAAATACGATTCTGCCTCTTTAATTCTTGGTTTGCACGTTGCTCTTTTGTAGCCTTCATTATAAGAAAACACAGAAGCCTTTTTTTTACTAATTTAATGCAGAAATGAAATAGCATATCTTTGATAGGGATTATCATCTGCAGCAGTAACAGGGCTGTAAAGTTTGACCTTATGAATCCAGAATACGATAGCCGCTGGGAACTTGTGATCTCCTGTCACCCTGGGGTCTCTCTCTTCATCCCATCACCCCCTGAACTCTCTCTGAAGAAATATACTGGCTTTCTTTTCTAATTCAAATTAAGTTCATTCCTTGTTATCTGTCACTAGGTCTTAGGCTGAGAAGATGGTTGCACATTACACAGCTAGATACCATTGGGAAACTGGAATGGAAGATAATAGCAATGTCCAGAATCCTTTCCAGGGGCCAGCTGTGTTCTAAGAAATTAGTTAACCCTTACCTCAGTACTCAACTTGGAGCCAGGGAAGAAGAACCCTGCCCTTAGCACCACATCCCTGAGCTTGTGCATGCACATTCCATGGTCTCTGCTCTGGCTCTTTGCCAGCTGGGCCTCTTCCCACAGTGAAGAAACTCTGGGGCCCAGGGCTTATGTTCACCTGAAACCCACATCCCCTCTTCTAAACCATACTTGGGCTGTCTAAGGCCTTAGGATATCCTATCTATAGTTTTTCCTCTTGAAGGAAGATGGTACCTACCAATGAGAACCTCCAGGCTCCAAAAAGGTGGTGCTATAGTTTGGATATTGCATGCAGCCGTATCCCTGTGGCATCCGATCCCATCAGATCTCAGAAGCTAAGCAGGGTTGGGCCAGGTTAGTCCTTGGATGGGAGACTGCCTGGGAACACCAGGTGCTGTAGGCTTGAGAGAGAGACCCAGCATCCCACTCCCAAAAACCAATCTGCCATTGAAAACCCTATGAATAGCAGAGAAGCACTGGCAAAGTGTTTTGCCTGTTGTATGTAGGGTTGCTATGGGTTGGATACCGAGTCAATGGTATCCTAACGACAACAACATAGTTTGGATGTGAAATGTCCCCCAAAGGCCCACATGTCAAAGGCTTGATCTGCAGCTTGGTTCTGTCGGGAGATGGTGTAAAACATTAAGACATGAAGCCCAGCAAGAAATCTTTACATCATTGGAAGTATACCTTTGAAGGGAATAATGGGATCCAGCTCCTTCTCTTCCTCTCTTACTCATTCTTGGCCATGAAGTAAGCAACTCTGTTCCACCATGGCCTAAGCCCCAAAGCAACAGAGCCAACTGAGCATGGGCTGAACCTCCAAATCTGTGAGACTACATAAACCTTTTCTTTCTCTAAATTGTCTCAGCTCCTTTTTACATCAATGGAAGGCTGACTAACACAAGTGGTTATTAGTGGGGGTGAGAGATAGGTATCAGGTGGAGAAATACCTGAAGCGAGGATCAAACAGCTTGATCTTCCGCTGAGGGCTGTTTATGTGTTTTCTTTAGCCCTGTGAATGTTAAGAATGGGTCTACTCACCAAAATTATGTAAGGCATTATTATCATCATCATCATCATCATCATCATCATCATCATCATCTCCACTTCATAGAAAAAGAAACTGAGGCCCAGAAAAGTTTAGTATCATCTCCAAATGCACACATGCAGTGAGCAGTGAAGCCCAAATTTTGACTTAAGTCTGTTTTCAGAGTCCCAACTTCATCATTGTCCTGACAAGCTGTGATGCCCCTCTTGAGATGACCACCAGCTGGTGATTCAGTATCACAGAGTAATAGGGAACCATGGCAGCTATCCTAGATGAAGAAGTAGCAACCATAGAGTTCTCTGGGGGACCAGGCCATGCTTTGGATGTCCTGATCCAGTATATAAGTCAGGGTCCTACAGAGAAACAGAATCAAGAACCATTCATTATAAGGTATTCGCTCATGTGATTATGGAGACTGAAAAGTCTCATGATCAGTTTTTTTGTATCAGGAGAGCCAGGAAAGCCAGTGTAGTAGAAAGCCTGAGAGCAGGAGGACCCATGGTATAGATCGTTTAGAGACGAATCAAGGTTTGAAGATCTGAGAACCAGGTGTGCAGGGGACAGGAGGAAAGCCATGTCCCAGCTCATGCAGTCAGACTGAGTTACTTCCTTTCCTGCCTTTTACTTCTGTTCTGGACCTTAGTCGATTGGAAGATGTGATGGTTGATCTTCATTGTCAACTTGACTGGATTGACAGGTGCCTAGTAGATCAGTAAAGCACACTTCTCGGTGTCTGTGATGGCATCTCCAGAGATGATTAGATCGTAAGGGTCTTGATCTACTGAATGGATTGATCCCCTTATAGATTCACAATATATAGCGTTATTGGGAGGAGGTAAAAGGTAGGAGGTGAGACCTAGCTGGAGGAAGTAGGCGACTGACAGCATGTCCTTATATCCTACCCTAGATCTTTCCTGTGTGTCCTTTTATACTTCTTTTTGCTCCCAATTCTGTCAATCTGGTTAAAAGTAGCCAGCATTATCAGTGTGATAGCTTGAATGCTGTCTCGCAATTTCCTCCATCAAATTAATTAGTCCACTACTTTTAAATTCAGTCCCACTCAAAATCTCAGGACACAGACAAAATACAGATAAATTTTTCACAAGCATACAATGAGAATGGCCTCTAATTCAATTCACAATGAAGGCCTTACTCTCATCTGAAGCCTCATTAGCAGTCTTTACTGTCTACATTTCTATCAGCACTCTGGTCTTTTGAGCTTCCTCCAGGGTCACCCATTCATCTCTGATTATAGCAGCCCAGGATATTTCTTTTCCATTGTGACATTTCCATATATGTAGTTTGATGTACAGCACACATGTAAGTTCCCCCTTACCTCTTGCACACTTCCTCCCCTGTTGCACACCCCCCCACCAAAGACTTCTCTTTCATTTGCTTGTCTTTTTATGGTAATATTTTTCTATATATCCTTGGGTTCCAGTTCTGTTTAAGATAGAAATTTTTTCTGTAGTGAACTTTCTTTTTACATTGTCAGTACTACATGAACTTTCTAGTCCACCTATAATATTCTTAGCTTATTTTTTTATGTTTGGACCTCCGCCTAGGATTTTTTTCCTTCTTATAATTTTGATTCAGCTCCCACCTGTAAGTGAGAACATGTGGTATTTCTTTCTGAGCTTGTGTTCCTTCACTTAAAATAATTTTCTCCAATTCCATCTATTTTGCTGCAAATGGTATTCTTTCTTTCTTCTTTATATTGCTGAGAGTATTCCATTGCGTATATGTACCATAGTTTCTTTATCCATTCTTCTGTTGATGGGCACTTTGGTTGATTCTGTAACCTTGCTACTGTGAAAAGTGCTGCATTGAACATGGAGATGCAGGTGTCTCTGTGGTATGACACATCTCCCTTTGGCATCCCAGGATCTTTCTAGCTTGCTTCTCCAAACTCTTCCAAATTCTCCCTAAAAACTTGTTCCAAAGACCTCTGAATCACACGGCCAATTCAGGCACAGGAACAGTTTCACTTGTGGTTTGAATTTTGCATGCTATTCTCACGACTGTGACCAAATACCTGACAAAATGACCTATAGGAAGAAAGATTTATTTTGGTTCATGGATTTGGAGGACGGCACCCATCATGGCGGGGAAGGCGTGGCAAAGCAGACCTGCTCAGCTCACAGAAGACAGGAAGCAGAGCAGCAGCTCACACCATGGCGGCCAGGAAGCAAAAGAGCGGTTCAAATCATGGCGGCCAGGTAGCAGAGCAGCGGCGCACGTCATGGCGGCCAGGGAGCAGAGCGGCGGTGCACGTCATGGCGGCCAGGAAGTGGAGCGGCAGCGCACGTCATGGCGGCCAGGAAGCGGATAGGCGGCGCACGTCATGGCGGCCAGGAAGCGGAGCGGCGGCGCACATCATGGCGGCCAGGAAGCAGAAGAGCGGTTCAAATCATGGCGGCCAGGCAGCGGAGTGGCGGTGCACATCGTGGCGGCCAGGGAGCAGAGCGGCGGCCCACGTCATGGCGGCCAGGAAGCAGAGCGGCGGCGCACATCGTGGCGGCCAGGAAGTGGAGCGGCAGCACATGTCATGGCGGCCAGGAAACAGAGGC
>VMDO01018765.1:0-41360 GCA_007922755.1 Pedetes capensis
AAACAACCAATAAGTAAAAATATTCTTAAAGGGTCTTCTCTTTATGTTTAATATCCTTAAATTGTATAAAGATATCTATCTTTTTATTCCTTGATAAAACTTGATAAAAACTTGATAAAATTCCTTTTATTATGAATATTTATAGCTTTCTTCAGCAAGGAAATTTTAAAAAATATATTTGATTAGATTTTTCACTCATTCATTCTTTTCCTTCTCTATTTGTCCTTCTTGTGGATCTCTTATTGGATGGATGTTGGAATATTAGAATACTTGGCATGATCTTTTTTGCTTTTAAATCTTAATCTCCCCCCCCCCATGTCTGTCTGTCTGTCTTTCTCTCTTTCTCAAACACACACAGAGCTATTTGTAGGATTTGCTCAAATTTATTTTCCACTCCTCGTGGTTTTGATATCTATCCCCCTATATAATTTCAATAATATTTTCTAATTAAAAATTCTATTTTATTCTCTACCCATTTTTCATTGCACTTGAATTTAGCTTCAGGGATATGTTATGACTAATCTTTTTCCAGAGAATAATTATATATTTTTTAAACTGCTTCTTTCTTCTGCAGTTTTTATTTATTTCAGGGTAGCTAGTGTTGCTCATCAAATAAATAAGGTTCTCTACCAGCTGGGCACTTGCTAAACTTCTTTCATTTAATGAATCCACATCAATATCTTTAAGACTTTATATGTTTCTCCTCATATTTGTGAGTGGGGCCAGAAGATTAGTAATAGGCTGTGGAATTTGAGTGGAAGCAATGTATGTCACTTTTACACATTTAATTGTTGATGCGTGAGTTCGTTTTCCTTCTACCATAAAAACACGTCATTTAGGGTGGCAGTGTCATCACCTGAGACTTTGGAGTTGTTTGTTCAGCCTACTCTATCCTGAGTGATTTAACCAGTCATTTGTTTTTTTGTTAATACTAGTCTTTTTTTTTCGTATAGTTGATTTCATTCATATATCTTTTAAATTATTGAGTAGTTTGCTATTTAATAGAGCTGACATGCATTTACTAACTTGTTATGCACACCTATTTCACAATAGTCCTCTCACTTCCTTTTTTTTTTTTTTTCCAGTACTGGAGGTTGAACCAAGGGCCTCACGCTTGCATGCTTTGCAAGTACTGGATCACTGAACTGCACCCCCAGCCCATTTTTTTTTACTTTTTGTAACAGGGTCTTGCTAAATTATTCAGACTGCCTCTGGTCTCATGCTTGCAATCCTCCTGCCTCCGCCTCCCAAATCGCTGGGATTACTGGAGTGCACCACCAGCCCAGCTCAGTCCTCTAACTTTCAAACATTGGAAAGGGAATTCTGAGTTCTATGTGTGTGGGGAGGACATATTAGTGGCAAAATTTATATCTGTTTAAGTGAGCAGTAAGCAATTGAGTCCAAAAAGCTAGCCCTCACTACTTTTAAAGAATGTTATAATCTTGTCACCAGTCAGCTGATTGGGACCCTTTTGCTCTACCTAGATAAAAATACTGGGTAGGCAGGAAAAGCCCTTCAAATGCTAGTCTTATGCAACTGTTCTGTCTCTCTGTGTTTGGCAACAATGAGCAATGGCAGCAGACAGTTGAGTAGTGGCAGCAAGTTGTACTCTCTAGAGTCACAGATATCAGATAGGACAAGAGGATCAGGAGTCCTCAGACTGTAATTGTTACAGCTCTTATGTAGGCCAGGGGATCACGAATCCTCAGCCTGATAAGCTCTACAGCTCTTATGTGGGTGGAGGAGTTCGGAATCCCTGGACTTCAACAGCAGTTGGCTTGGTTGCTTCTGGGTTTCAGGATCCTTCTTCCTGACAGCAGTGGTACAGCTCCCGGACCCAGGGTGTCTGAAACACTTGGCTCCAAAGACTTGGTAAATTTCTGGGACTCTTCTAGTGACCAGGGCCTACATTTTCTTTTGTCTGGCTCTTTATCGCCTCCTGTCCTACTTCAGCCTCAGCTCTTCACACCCTCGGTTCCTTCTCTTTACTTCCACTGTCTCCCTTCTTTCTGCCCTGGAGGCTCTTCTGGAACTATTCAACTGCCTCTTAGTAATACAGCCACTGTTATAATTGCTACCATTTGGGAGACAGCCCTGGCTGCCTTTCTGCTACCACTGTTTCTGCTGCTGACCACTTCCTTTTGTGTAGCTGTCAGGTGCAACTGGAAATGCCTTGCTGCTTTACCACTTGCCTCTCACGGCCACTGTACTTGTAGCCCTTCCCCTGCTCCTGCTGTCAAAGATGACTGGTTCCCAGCCCTTTTGCTGCTGTTGAAGCTGCAAAGGGATGGCATCACTACTACCTTGCTTCTTATTGGACAACTGGACACTCATGGTCCCCTGTTGCTAGCTCTGATAGGAGCAGGTCCTACTTCTACTGTTGCCAAGACAGCTAGCTGCCACCCTGCTCCAGAAGTTCTCTGTACCAGTTGCCTCATTACTGCTCCACTGCCTTGCTGCTGCCACTAGCACTGCTTTGCTTTTTTGCCACTGTTTTCACTTCTTTCTTCATGTTACCAGCTCAGCCACAGTACTATAGGTAAGCAGAAAGACAACTTGAAAGAAGCTTTTTACTGGGCCTAATGTTGCAACATCAAGGGAGAAAGACAAGAGGATGTCTCCCAGCTTGCTTGCTGGAGTGAGCTGAGCAGCATTCTTATATAGCCAGAAAGGGCATGGTTTGCACCAAACACAGTGATCCTGTCATACAAAAAAGGCTTGCATTTACACCAGTCATAGCATTATCCTTTTTGTATCAGTCACAGAAGTTTCTGTTCTAGGTCACCAGGAGAAATGCTCCCTCTCTAGCCTGGATGGAAATGGTTTCAGGGAAAGTTCAGTGTAAACCACTTAAAAGAATTATGGCTAGGGATACACCCATAGGAGTGTGGTTATGTTTGTGGAGTGATTGTAATGACAGGCGCTGGGGTGTGGATGGCTCAGGGGCCCAAGAATCCTTTTGCTGAAGATAGCCAGGACCACAAGAGAGAGCTCAGCATCTGCCAAATAAGGAATCAAATCATCCAATCCTCTAACATCTTTGCTTTCTTACAGGAAAATAAGCAGCAGAAAGAGCATCACAGTAAGATTGAAAACACTTATCATCAACACCAATATTGATTTTAATAGCATGATAACAATGCATAGCACTAAGCACCCGAAGGAGTAGTGAGTTCCTTTTATCTGTCTCATTCTGAGTTCCTCAGACTCATTCTATGGACCCTGATATCTGTGAGAAAATAAGCCAACTCATTTTGAGAATATTTTTTTTTGGATTCTTCTACTGATGAATGCTATGCTTTCTTATCACTCTTTATTTATACACTATAATGACATAGGGGGAGTTTGGAGGGATTTTACTTTTCTCTAAATAATATATTACCCTTGTTATCTTCTGAAAGCTCATATTGGAGGGCTGTAAATACAGAAACACTTAGGCTTAGTTGAAAGGGACAGTGTGACATGTTTCACTTCATATGCAGTACTTTTTAATGTTTGGGTCTTTTTTTTTTTTAAGATGCTGGGTATAGAACCAAGGGCTATGGACATGATAAGCTTGCACTGTATTACTGAACTCCAGCCCCAGCCCTTAAGAGTATAACTTCTCTGTAATTTTCTCTCCTCTAAATTGTCCAAAAATATCTCATTTGTTGTATATATATATCAAATATATAATATGCTTATATATTTGTATATATAATATACATAATATATAATATATAATAATATCAAATATAATATATAATAATATCAAATATATAATATAATAATATCAAATATATATTTAGAAATATGTCAATATTACTAGCCTACTGCTTCTTTCTGATAATACCAATACTCCTGTTCTGAGCACTGTAATTATCATGATTTGTGTATTTCATCACTATTACTTTAATAGACTCTTAAGAGGAAAATGAGATGGTTCTACTATCTTGAGCTAGAAGTTGATATGCATTTCATGAATGCTTTAACTTGTTATCCATTTGTAAAATTTTGAAATGTAGATTTGGTAACTTTTAATAAGGAACTTTGGAAAACTATTTTCTATTCTTGTGAAACAGTCTTCTTTGAATGTTTAAAACAGCTTTATATGATATAAATGGCCATCAGTAATATTTTTACATTGATTCATAGTAATGACTGTTGGAATAAGCAGCCTGGTGAACATTAAGAGAATCAAGGCTGAGCAGCAGCAGCTCTACGTTGTAGTCCTTGTTCTCCCAACTCCTGACAATATGACTTAGGGGAATTCACTTCTCTATAAACAGAGTAAGACTGGATGATTTTGGACTTTCATTTTCTGGTCTGATGTTCTGTAATACCATAATTCTAAGATGTTCATAAATTCTAGCTTCTCTTCCTTTCCTTTCCTTTCCTTTCCTTTCCTTTCCTTTCCTTTCCTTTCCTTTCCTTCCTTCCTTCCTTCCTTTCTCTCTCTCTCTCTCTCTCTCTCCCTCCCTCCCTCCATCCCTCCCCCCTTCCTTCCCTCTTTCTGTCTCTCTCTCTCTTTTCTTTTCTTCCCCTTCCTTCCTTCCTTCCTTCCTTCCTTCCTTCCTTCCTTCCTTCCTTCCTTCCTTTTCTTGGAATGGAAATCAGGGCCTTGCACATACTAGGCAACAACTCTACCACTGAGCTTCACTTCCAGACCTAGTTTTATTATTTCCATCAGAAAGAAAGATTCTTATACAATAGTTACTCAGAATAGTTCACACTTTCAACTCATTTGAAATACTAAAATAAATCCTACAGCCTTCACAGGAGGAGGGTGTTAGCACTGGTTTTCTGTATTATAACTCTCTTAAAATAGATTTCATTTGCATATTTTGTTACATAACTTTCAAAGACCATGAAGATACAGAATAGCATGCAGAAGTTCCTGAATTGTATCCCACAGGTTGAATCTAGTCAAATTTATACCTTCTCTCATTATTCATAGCATAACATGAATGCTTTAACATAAGCTATAGAATTCTGTCTGGTCACTTGCAACCACATTTGTTCCTATTGATTTTCTATGTGATCACCTCATTCCATCCATACTAAAGCCACTCAGAAATACTTGAAATTTTCCATATTTGCTGTACTCCCAAATGTGTGGCTTGGCACATACTGTTTTCTGTGTCAGGAATGCACTTTCTCAACTTCATGACTAAACTTCTTTACCAAGTTCTTAAGATATCTCCTCTAGGAAAATGTCCTACTTTCAATTCAACTCCTCCATTAATAAGATGTGCATCCTTCCTCTGTTTTCCTATTACTGTACTGCCTCTTAAACACCTTTGTAAAACCATGAATTGTGTTTGTTGGTTTTGCTTTCCTAGTATCCAGTTCAAAGCCTGATCTGTAATTGGATTACTAGGATATTTTTGTTGCATGAAGTTAAGATGTCTATCTATCCTTACTACCACCTCAAAAAATATAAAACAATGTCTAAACTAACTAAACACATTCCCTCAAATAGATTTTATTCTGCTTTTCTGTACCCTTTCTGTTACTCTATTGCTTGAACTAATATTAACCATACAGATCTTTTATTGAACATTTTAATTTATTAGAATTGGTCTATGTGCACTTTCTGGCTCCAAGAAAAGATTTCTGTTAATATGTTCATTATAATCTGGTTGATATTCTGCATTTCCTTCTTGGTTTTGGTCTCTAACTTTTTATATAAGAAAATACATACGCATTTTTTAGTTTTATTTTGTTGTTGTTGTTATTGTTGTTGTTATTATTATTATTGCAGTGCTGGGGTTGAACCCAGGGCCTTGCACTTGCCTGCTTTGCAAGTGCTGTACAACTGAAGTGCTGTACAACTGAGCTGCACCCTCAGTCCATTTTTTTTTAACTTTTTGAGATAGAGTTTTGCTAAATTATGCAGATTGCCTCTGGTCTTGAACATGTGATCCTCCTGCCTCTGCCTCCTGAGTTGCTGGGATTACAGGTGTGTGCCACCATGCCCAGCCTAGTTTTAATTTTTTTAATTGTTCAAAGTAAGGGCTTTCATTATGACATTTACATATATACATATAATGCACTTTGATTATACTCACTCCCTATATTAACCTTTCTTATCCCATTCCCCTAATCCCCTTTGACATGCCTAGTATCCCCTCTTTTGCTTTCCTGTTCCTTTTCTCTCCTAGTTTCCAACTATGAGAGAAAACATAGTTTACTTGCCTTTGTGAATCTGGCTTATTCCACTAACATGATGATCTCCACTTCCATCCATCCATTTACCTATAAACAACATAATTTCATTGTTTTTTATGAATGAATAAAACTCTATTGTGTGTATATACTAAATTGTCTTTTTCCATTAATCTATTGATGGATATCTAGACCGATTCCATACTCTGACTGTGATGAATGTGCAGCAAAACACATGGGCATGTGGGCATCTCTATAACAAGCTGACATTGATTCTTTTGGATAGATGCCCAGAAGTAGTATGAATGGATCATATGGAAGTTCTATTTTTAATTTTTTGAGGAATCTTCATATTGATTTCCATAGTAGCTGGACTAATTTACATTCCCACCAGCTATGTATATGACAATTCACTACAATTTTCTCTAGGAGCTGTTCCTTTTTGTTCCCTCCAAAAGGGAGAGTTTTTTTTATTCATACTCTAACAGGGCATATCCTTTATTTTTTCTTAATTGTAATCCCAATAGGTATAAGGTTATATCACATTATACTTGTTATTTGCCTTCCCCTCATGATTAATGATGCAGACACATTTCCATTTACTTTTTTTAGCAATCTATTTTTATTAGTATTTTAATTGTACATATTTATGGAATATAGAGTGATAATTCAGTTCATACGAAGCATGTACAATTATAAAACCAGGACTGTTATTATTTCCATTTCCTTAAATATTTTACCAAAAATTATTAACATGTAACAATAACTCTACATATTTATAAGGTGTACTATGATGTTGGGCTGGGATTTAGCTCAGTTGGTAGAGCACTGTGCTGCAGTCTCTGAGGTCAAGAGTTCAATTCCCAGCAGCGCAAAAATGGGAGAAGGGCCTGGCAATCCACTCCCAAGGCAATCCCGAAACAATCAGCCATTGAAAACCCCATGAAGGTCCCTATGAGTCAGATACCGACTTGACGGCACCTAACAACAACAGCAAATATGATGTTATTTTTTTACTTGCATACAGCATAATGAAATTCTTTATGGTATTTTATTAAGTGCATAATGGAGAGATAATTGAAATAGAGTACATCACATGCATACATCTGAAATCACAAGCACAACCAAGATAATGGACATAGAGATCACCCTAAAAAAGTTAAAAAAGATCTAGCATAACCTATGTATGAAATATGTTAGTGACATATATTCTAGAATAAAATATTGTGAAGGATAATCAGGTCAGGGATTTAGCTCAGTTGGGAGAGAACTGCGCTGCAGTCTCTAGGTCCTGAGTTCAATTCCCAGCACCGCAAAAATGGGAGAAGGACCTGGCAATCCACTCCCAAGGCAATCCCAAAACAGTCAGCCATTGAAAACCCTGTGAGGGTTACTATGAGTCGGATACCGACTCTACAGCAAATAACAACAACAACAACAAATCAGGTCAGGCTCTCTCTTTACAGGAATTAATCATAATGGCTCTCATGACACAGATGGCCCAGTGACCCTAGCAGTGTGATATAAATTGCTTAATCTTTCAAAATCTGCTTCCTCAGCTATAAAATCTGTATACCCATAGTATTTCAAGTTTATAATGAGGATTAAGTGAGATGTTGCAATACATCCTCAGCCTGGAAATCCCAGCATGGAAAGCAATTGGCACCCTGCAGAGTAGTAAGTGATGACCACCAAAACATGCTGAGTACTAGAAAAAAGCAGAGAAGGAAAGGGAATCATTTGGCAGAAAATAAAGATCATCCTGGAAAACTGGCTACTACTGGCAACCTGACTAGTTCCATGCAGTGCTGTCTCCTTTTTAAACAGTTTCTTTTTGATAAATAACACATAAAACCCTAATAGGGATGTTACCATACTTTATTACATTTTAATTTTTGTCATCATTATAGGCACATATTAGGCTTACCTTGTATAAAGTTAAAGCTGGTGTGGCTTTTACCAAAAGCCTTTAGATTCTTTGTTGAAAGAATTATAAAGTAGTAGAGATTTGTAAAACTGTTTGAGAATTAATTCTGGATGATTTTGTTTCTTCCACTAATGGAATCCAATTAATTGTGTTATTTTGTGCTGAATTATATACAGAAGACCTCCGTCTCTACTTGAGTGTCCATTATCTCTAGAGGACCATTTACAACAGTGATGTCTATGTACCAGAGATTTGAGTGGTTTCCCTGAGTTACCTATGCCATTTTAGCCCATGCACATTTTTCTGGACAATCTTCAATAGATTGCATTTAATGCTATGTAAAGTTCTAGGGGAGGAGATAAGAGGAAAACAGTTTGATAAATCAAAAAGAAACTGATGCTGTTCCTCTTCAAACTGTCTTTCATTGTCCATGTGGTAGGCAGAATTAGAAGATGACCTAAAAGGCCCTACTTGGTTTTTGATGGCAGGTAAGAGCAGATGTGATGAGAAGAAAAATCAAAAGTCTTACCCATAGGAGTGGAAATACAGAAAGGGCTTTTGGAGCATGATTGAATCTGATGAGGGCTAAGAATGTTGCCTGCAGTGATTTCAAATATTGAATATAATAAATGATAGATGCTGAATTATTAAAAAGAAGCATGTTTAAGCCATGACATTATGGGTGAAATTTTTCTTTCTTGGACATTTTTATATTTTTGAAATTTTCTAAAATAAATATTTATTACTTGGGAAATCAGTAATATATTAAATACCATAGGCACTCTTTTTGCTTAAAAATCTTAGAACCAATTTCACACACAATTTAACTTTAAAGTAAAACTATCCTTAATTCTATAGGAAGAAAAATAATTTAAATAGTGCAGAGTTCATAAAGAGGTCCTGTCCTATTTTGTTAACTATGAAGACTTATTGGAATACATTATCAAATAATTTCTATCCCAGAAAGGACACAGAGAGGTCGTCTACTACATTTCCTTACCATCATACAAGATGCCTCTTAAATTATCCATGAAAGATTAGGATCCATCCTATTTTAGGCCTTTTGAGAAGTTGCCATGTCTTCCCTTGCTGGTACTTTTTAGCAGTTAATAATGTTCAGTTGAAAGGATATTTTAAAGTCTGTATTTAATGGGACCTAAAAGAAAAGTTAAGAAAGAATGACTGATTTGTAAAACCAAGGAGTATTCTTAACACTGGGACATGATCTCTCAATTGCTTTTATATTTCTTTAAAATCAAGTAAAATTGCTACAAAGACTAAATAATTTCTGTCTCCTTAAGAACAGTCTTTCTTCAGTAAATGAAATTTTCTCTTTTCCAAGGGGCTGTTTCTTTCCAAGAGATTGGCATTGTCATTGGTTCGGGGCTGAGAAACCCAAATGTAGTGATCGTCTAGTATACACCAAGTGTATCCAGACTCAGTACTAGCCTGGTTTGAATTTGATCTTATTTAATTTTCAGTTTATTCCCTAGAATACATGCTTTTAATCCCTTCTACAAACTGAAACTCAGAAAGCAACAGTGTGATCTTAAGTTTCCTTTACATGAAATGCTTCCATGATGACCTTGGCAAAGGAGAAGGAAACAGTGTTATCTCATTGCCTGACCTGCAATAACCTTCCTCAGACTTTGCTTTGTGCTCCATGAGCTCCTCACATATTAGGTCTCTCCTTATTGCCACATTTGCTCACAATGCTCTTCCTTATCTGAAACTAGAAAAAGTTATGCATCTTTCAACCCTTGGTTAAATACCATTTCTTTTCCATGGAAAGCTTCTTGATGCTCCTACCCTCCTGAAAATAAGCCAACTCTTATCCAATATATTTTTCCAGTTCACGAACTGTAGCATTGAAACTGAATTATTTTTTGAGGGTTAGAAATTTCAAATGTACAGTTATAAATTCAGGGCCATATACATGAGAGAGGGAAATGTAGTCCCTGGTGGCTTGCAACAGGCCTGTCACTAACAACTAAGTCTTCTTAGTTGTCTACTGTTTGAAACAGTCTACTATTTTCCTGTTAGACATAATTCACAGGATACCAATATTGGATCAGATTACTTGGGACTCTGATGAGTCAATATGAAAATAAGGCATTGCCCAAACCACAAAAATAGCTAAATACCAAATACTTGTGCCTTTGCTTGCGACATGAGTGATTGGAATTTCTTTTCTTATCATAGCTTTGGCCTGTCTTTGTTCTTCTTACTTTCTAGGTAAAACTTTATGATACCTTGGTTAGTTTATTTTCTGTTGCTGTAACAAATTACCTGAGGCTGGGTGATTAGTACTGAAATGATCTTTATTTAGCTTATGGTATAGGAGGTACAAGAGCATGACACTAGCTTCTTCCTGGTTCTGGTGAGGTCCTCATGGTGGTGGATGTGCTTGGGAAAGATCACATGTTAAGATAGGACAGAAATCTAGAGAAATTCAAGGATTAGGTTCACTGTTTTATACAACCCATTCTCAAAGAAATAACTTACTCTTGGAGACCCACAATAATTCCTTCTAAAGATGATGCCCCCAATGATTGAAACAATTCCTACAAGGTCTCACCTAGAGGCTGGGTTTAGCTCAGTTGATTGGGTGCTGCGTTGTACTCTCTGAGGATCCAGGTTCCATCCCCAGCACCCACAAAAATGGGAGAAGGATGTGGCAATCCCCTTCTGAAGCCATCCGGAAACTATTAGACATTGAAAACTCTGTGAGGGTCACTATGAGTCAGACTCTAGGGCACCTAACAACAACAAAAATGTCTCACCTATTAAAGGCACAGCAACTGTCAACACTGACACACTGGAGAACAAGCTTCCAGCTTGTGAACCTTTGGAGGAAGCATTTGAACTATATCAATGCTCTACATAGGCTTACCCAATTTTCTGAGAGCATTCTATGCAAAGTCATGTTTGCTTCCTTCATTCCTTCCCCAAATCACCTCAAACAATCCCAACTGCTATTCTAAGTCCTTATTAACTTCTTGTGAGATACCTCATTGATGATTATTGTTCAATTATTTGTGTATTCCTAGTAGTCTTTAGTTGAAGAACATTCAGAGAATGAATGAATATCAACGGTTATTTTTGTTAAGTTTTATTTACTTATTTATTCTTAAATATTGAGACAGGGTCTTGCTAAATTATGCAGACTGCCTCTGGTCTCAAACTTGCCATCCTCCTGCCTCTGCCTCTCAAGTTGCTGGGATTACAGGCATGCACCACCTTGCACAGTATATTTGTGCTAAGTTTTAAAGTATGTGTAGTCAGGGATGACATCTTTCTTTTCCATTTCTATTACTAGCTTTAAACAATCCCAACAAAATGTAGAATAAAGTAGTTTTCACTTTTTTGTTGCTTTTGTTAGAATTTTTCCTGGGATGACTGTGAGGGAGATACATTCTCTGCCTTTGCCATTATTCACACCCCCTCACTCAGCACTGAGAATCCAGACCAGTAATTTCTATCTGCATTTATCCAAAATCCTCCTTAGTTCTAAATTACAAATCTTGACCACATTTTTCTTTTTGTTTTTGTTTGGCCAATATGGAAATCAGACCTTTGGTTTCAGACAGTCTGTTGGTCTAGGTGAAGTTGTAAGTCTCAATTCTCATCATTATGGTTAATGGGGTAAATATCCCATCTCTTACCAGCTGCATGTTCTTTATGATAAGAAATATTGGGTATAGAGTAAGCCCCTCACTTGCTAGTCATTTGATAGGGGAGCTTCTTTCCATCTCTTTCATGAAGGAATTCTATTGAGGATCATTTGGTTAAAAGTATTCAAGGATGCATAATGTTCTCAGTGACTCCCTATTACCAATATCCCAGCAATCCACTCCCAAAAATCAATCCACCATTGAAAACCCTATCAACAGCAGATAAGCACTGACTATAGTGTTTCACCTGTGGTACATCGGGTAGCTATGAGTTGGCTATCAACTGGACGGCACTTAACAACAATTAAGGACATAGAAGGTTCTTTGTAAATTAACCTTTCTATTGTCAGTAGAATTATAAAGGATATAAATAAGTAGAGTACAATAGGGAAGTCTGAGTACAACTTATATAATAAACAAAAAATGGGCTAAACAAAAAATGGCTGAAATGAAAGAAAAATCCTTAAGTATAAGCATATACAGCATATGACAATTTAGCAAAATTTGAAGTCTATTAACCAAAGTCTATTTGTTTTTGATTATTTACATCTCATTGTATGTAATTTTTTATATACTTTGACAAAAACAAAAAAACTAGTATATCAAATCACCCCTATATGATAATGGCAAATAACATATAAGTAGGTGCATGAATGTAAGAATATGAAACTGTTCATATTCAACAATTCTTACCTGTAAATTCTGTGAGATTCAACCTCACACAAGTCTATTTTGTCTAGAAGTGGGCAGAAATGTAAATTTCCAAGGAAGCATTAAGCAAAAATCTGAATAGTGTTGAAACAGGAAGAAAGAAAGAAAATGTTTTCTGTTTTGTAGAGTGTGTGTATCCATTCATTTGTGTTTGTCCATGAGACAAAGTGTAGAGTTGGACCCAGTTTTTCTCACTGTTCTGATTGATCAGAGTAAGCAAATTACTAGTCAGTGTTGCCTCACATCATCTACCTTTTAGTAACAATAAATAAACTATGATCTAGCCCAGAACATTTCTAGAATAGATTAGGTGCTTCTAATAACTACCATAGGAAAATTCTCCCACACTTGCACTGTGTGAGGCATATCCTCTGTTGTCACCCTGCTTTTTGCATGTTTCTGCCATGACTGATAATGAGACTTGAACTTGAGAGTCTAGGGTTTATTCTCTGTCAATCTTAATGAACTTAATTGGGATAGAGGAACAGATCATAACAGAGTATTACTATAACTTCATACTTCTTAACATTTTCAGATACAAATCTCCTTTGCAATAAATATTTAAATACTCCTTTATGATTCTAATATTTGGAAAAACTATAATCAGACTATACATGGTATTTTAAAAATCAATGTGGTGCTTTTATTGAATCATGAAAAGTAAAAAGAAACTTATAATAGTGTTATTCAATAAACAAATATTTAGATTATCTGCACTAAGGAGCCAGGTGCTTATACTAACTTACAAGAAATAAATTTGGATTTAAAAATGTTAGGTGGTATTCATTTATATTTGACATTTAAAAATAAAATCTAAAAGCATTTACTTTTATAAAGAGAATCACATAACTGCAATGGCTACAAAGGTATACTATCAAAGGTTCATTGTATTGACAATTCAAGTACTCTAAATGATACATCAAGCTGGGGTTTAGCTCACTTGATAGAATGCTTGCTGTGTGCCCTCTGAGGCCCTGGGTTCAATCCCCAGCACAGCAAAAAATGGGAGAAGGACCTGGCAGCCCACTTGAGAAACAATCCTGAGAAACAATTAGGCATTAAAAACCCTATCAATAGCAGAGAAACATTGACATATTGCCAGACATGTCACCATGTTGGGCAGTGTTTCCTTTTGCTGTTCTTAGAGTCACCATTAGTTAGACCTGATTAATGGCACCTAGCAACAACCACAAATGATGCTAAATAAGTTATATAATTTTCCAAATTGTTGAATAACACTTTGCTTATGTTCCTAAAAATAGTAGACAACTTGAACATTCATGATTATTGCAGTCTTGAAAATTTTAACTTATATTAAGTTTATGAAAAATACTTTTATTTACTTGTAGGACAGAATTTGGTACCAGGCTCTGATATAAGTGCATTTGTGGGACCACCTGGTGGGACATTCATATTTGTGCAAAGTGTAGCATTTCATTTTTGTATAGAAGAGACCTTTACAAGGTTTGTTATTGTTTTTAGGTGCCATCGAGTCAGGTCCAACTCATAGCAATCCTGTGTACAACAGAATGAAACACTCCCTGACCCTGTGCCATGCCCTGCACTATTGTCAGTGCTTCTCTGCTAATCATAGGATTTTCTATGGCTAGTTTTTTTGGGAGTGGGTTGCCAGGTCCTTCTTTAAAGCCTACAGTACCTGGTGTTTCCAGGCACTCTCTCATCCAAGTACCAACCAGGCCCGACTCTGCTTAGCTTCTGAAATCAGATGGGACTAGATCCCAGGGTGTATGGCTGTAGACCCTTCACATGGGAGAGCATCTAGAATCCCTGGCACTGCTCATTGGATGCCATAAATTGTTGAAAATTTGGTGATAGACAATATTGGCCTGAAAAGTTTCCAAATACCCATCTATGGTGTCCCACAATTTCCAAAATGATTTAATCTCTGAACTTTCCTTGTTCATTTAACCACCAAAGAAGGGGCCCAGGCAATGGTGTGGTGGGTGACCAGAAGGTCACTGAATCTCTCTGGTCTTACACTCTTATAGCATTAGTCTAATTATGAGAAAAACATCAGACAACCCATCCTGAGGGACAGACTACAAAATACTCATAATACTCAAAATTCCAAGGCCATGGAAATCATGGAGGCATTGAGAAACAGGGCCAGAGTGGAGGAGACTGAAAAGTTGATGACAACTCAATGGAACTTGATTCTTTGGATACAATCTGGTAGAGGAAAAGGATATTACATTATTGAAAAAAACCTGATGAAATCTGAATTAAGCTTAGAAGTTTTTTAATAATTATTTTTTGTGTGATAATCTTTTGTTTCATTTTGAGATAGGATCTAGCCCATGCTTCCCTGGAATACTCTATGTAGCTAAGGATGGATGTGAACTTGTGATCATCCTGCCTTAGCCTCCTGAGTGCTGGAATCACAGGCATGCACACCATTTACAGCTGAATCTTCACGTTGACAAATGTACATCATTCACATGGGAGGATAACATTGAGCGAAAGTGATACTGGATGCTGAGTATATGAGAATTTACTCTTCTATCTTTGCAACTGTTCTATAAGCCTGAAATTATTCCAAAATATGTTTATTTAAAAATATAATAGTGGATCACACCTGGCATAGTCATCACTCATGTTGTAAACTGACTGAATAGAAATTGAAATAAAGTTTGTAAATGTCCACAATGCTGTACAGCACAATTGCACATAAATGTTTTATAAAAGTATAAAGAATATTTTCACAGTTATAAAAATGTAACTATGCTGTATGAAAACTGACATTTATATGACATCATAGTATCTTAGAGGTATAATCGACTCAGTGGAAAATGCAATGAAGATTTACTGTTTAGAATCCATTGCTGGGGGAAAACCTATTTAAGTGACTAAGCATTGGGGTTTGGCTCAGTTGGTAGACTGTAATTCTGTACTCTCTCAGGCCCTGAGTTTGATCCCCAGCACTGCAAAAATAGGAGAAAGATGTGGCAGTTCACTCCCTAAGCAATACCCAAACAATCAGCCATTGAAAATCCTATGAAGATTGCTGTGAGTTGGACTCAACTCAATGGCACCGAACAACAGCAACAAGTATTTTGATTATTCTTGTTTATACAACCATTGCTTCTTTAGTACCACCAAATTATTTTTGCCATGCTAAAGCTAGAATTAAATTATTTCATAATTATTACATTATAGCACCAGTTTGAAGTGAACTTTTAGTAGTAGAATTTTAGGATCAGAAATGTGCATGTAAATTTTAAAATTTAGTGTGGGAAATATTGACAAAATGTTCACTAAAATTGTTGTAGTAAGTCACACCCCCAATTATAAAAGACCACTGAGGTTAATAAAATGCAAATGTGTTTAAAAAACATCAAATCATTCTAGCCTATTTGTACTTCTTTACGTATTGCTTAACACATTTAAATATTTCAGTGCAAAACTAAATTTTAATCTATATTTTAATTCAGTATAGTTATTTAAGTCTACTTAAAAATGGTAAATTGACCATCTTATGTTTCATAGAGAGAAAATGCTCAAAGCTTCCTTTTCCGAAAAGTTTAAATCTCAATTGCATATATATTGGTTTTGAAAAATTCTCATTCCCTTTTGAAATAATAACCTCATTTGTAACCACCTCCAATTTCAGATGACATAGGTTGGTTCTTGTGATATGTGTCAACAATGGTGAATGACTGCCATCTTCTAGGATTTGTTCATCCAACAATACCTTCTCTTTTATTCAGATTTTCAGAGGGGCCCTTGATTCCCAGTGAGAATTAACTCTATCTCAGCAGTTTGCCTTCATGTAAAATTAAGGGTAGAGATGTTTATATAGCTTAAGTCTTATAATCAAGTAACATTTATGAAATGCAAGAAAAATGGAAAGCTGATGATATGAAGATGCCATGAAGAAATATCCCTCAGGACAATTACGTGGAAAACATAAGTTTCCATTTTTTACACACACATCTATAAAGCATTGATAACTGTCAGATGTCTTTCCTGTAAATTTTCGCATTTAATCTCATCTTCATAACCCTAAGAGATGCGAGTTTCTCTGTACTTATGTTACAGAAGGATTTATTAAATGTGTTCTCTTACACAGCAGCCAAAGATTTGTGGAAGTGGTGCAGTGGGGCCATGAAAGGAACCCCTGAAATACTCAGTGGATTGCTGCTTTCCTCAAAAAACAAAATACCATCTGCCAGACAGAATCTGTGAGAAGGGAGAATAATCACTATTCATTTACTACATACACTGGGAGAGCTGATAAATCTTCTTGAGGTCATGGATGGTTTTTGGAATAGTTTCAATTTAAATTTTATTTGTGGAGATAGCTGTCAAGAGGCATGTTGGGGGAAGTCAATAGTGTATCATTATGATGCCGGCTCTTCACAGCCCACTACAGTGACAGAGAATGCTGAGCCTCTGAGAAAGCAACAAGGGCCAAGAGGCAAACGCCAGAGAGTCTGGAGTGTTGGAGTAGTTTTCTAGAGGGATAAATGTTAGGAATAGTTTTAAGACAAAAAGTAGGCAAATAAATAAATACATACATAGATAGATACATACATACATACATAAAAATAAAATCTGGCAGTGCTGGATAAATTGGGAAAAAATTTATCTCATTCTGAGTTCTATTCTGAATGCATGGTACTGGGAACATTGACAAGTACAAATGGTTGATTATTTGTCTTCAGGGAGTCAGTTCAACAACAAAGATATTGGAACATGTATTATGAGCAAGGTAATGGTTTGAGTATTGGTGATGCTTAGATGGGCAGGATAGGCTCTCTATCCTTGACATACTCAGAGCATAGTGGGGAAGTCAGGCAACCACAACAGCAATTCTCAGAGAACTTATGATGTGTGTCCATAGAATTATACGTACTGTGGGAGCATTTTATTTCACTCCACCCTGCCTTGTAGAATGTTTTTCCAAATGAGATGATACCTGAATTGAATCTGAAGGACAAATGTGATTAAGGAGGTGAACAAAGATGGAAGACCATTGTCAGCAGAGGCAATACCACAGCAGAAACACTCCCTCCCTTCTCATTTCCATCATCAATGGAATCATAGGAATAATAAGAATGCTGTTGTTAATAACAGAACATGGTTAGAACTTGCTTGGTGAATGCTTTATAAGCACATTTTTAACTTTTAAAGCAAAACTTTGAAGTAAGAGCATCAGTACTCCTTTATAACAAAAGAAACTGATCTTAAAGACAAGAAGTAGTAACATCTCACTAAACTCAAGATGTGAAGTGCCAAGAAATGAGCACTCATTCATTGGGTTTGGATTTACTTAAATCTATACAATCTGACTCAGAATATGAATTCAAAATGAGTATACTCTCCTACATCTGTGTATATCCTGTGTATGTAGGCAGGGAGTCCAGGGTACAAATATGTAGGTAACAATTTGTTAGAAGGTAGTTTGGTGGGAGATGAGAGTGGAGACATTGATAGAAGCCAAGTCATATTGAGCTGAGAAGGTTCAATTTTATGTGAAACAAGTAGGGAGATATATTTTAAGTAAAACAGATAATGCTATATAAACTTTCAATAGTCATTGCTAAAAGTTTTTATTGTTTTTTTTCATTCTGTTTTGTTTTGAGACAGGATCTTGCTATATAGCCCAGGCTGGCCTTGAACTCACAATCCTCCAGTCTCACCTCCTGAGTGGTAAGATTATAGATGTTTATCACTAAAACAAGATGTTGTTTTCATTGTAATGTATTATTTTCCAGGATAAAACCAGCAGATTATTGTTTAAATTTACCTATATGTTCTTTCTAAAATTTAATACAATTTAAAATACAAAATGCATTACTAATGTCTCCATTTTAAGGCACCGAATGCCATCGTCATTCCTGGTCATTACTGGATGGTTGCAGAATCATCTGAATTAGTGTATGTATAATGGCAGCTTTATGTAAAAGTAAGTGAACATGTGACTTTTAGTATATATAGTAATAAAATTAAGTCCATGAAGTTCTTTACTAGAAATTTATTTAGGGGTTATGCATATAAATCTCATAATCTTCCTATTCTGAAGAGATAACCTTAATTTTTGATCAGTCAGTTATTTTAGAGTTTTCCTTGACATGGTCTACACCATGGTGGGTTTTTTTTGTTTTTGTTTTTTTTGGTTTTTTGGTTTTTTTTGGTGTAAAGAGCATAGCCACATAAGTACCTACAGAGTTACTTTCAGGTTTGTATTTATTCATCCTTTTACCAAGCCAGGCCCTTTTTGCCTGCCTGCAGTGTGCCAATCACTGAAATAATGAGTTTTGCAAAGGAGAAAGAATTTATTCATGACATATCTATCTTGTCAAGCCATAAGTCTGCCTCTCTAGGAATAAGGTTTAGGGGTATTTGGGTTAAAGAAGCAGGGTGGTCTCAGGCATGAGGAAAGATGATTTTAAGCAAGGAGAAGTGGAATAATTGGTGTCCTCTGCATGTGTAATCAAACTTCATGGCTCTTGATAGGAAATACAACCAGGACTAGTGGCATTAACATGGTCTGAGGGTGGAAGTTTTGGACCTCTGACATTGAAAAGTCACCTATTAAGCTGAGTGTCTGGCCCAGGCCAGTAATCCAAGCAACTTGAGAAGCTGAGGCAGGAGGATGACAAGTTGAAGGCCAGAGTCAGCCTGAAGAATTTAACAGGACCCTATCTCAAAATTAAAAAAAGAAAAAAAAGAAATAAATAAAAGCATCTGGAAGTGCAGCTCAGTGATACAGTGCTTACCTAGCATACGTGAAGCTGTGGTTTCAAACCTCCAGTATGGAAAAAAAAGTCATATATTGAACACTTATATAGGCCTAATAAAGGAATTGATGACTTCAACCATGTTGAGCTGGATAAGGCTTCCTCCAAATCCCAGGGAAACAATTTGAGGTGTCATTAGCAAGGTGTTTATACATCAGAGGAGTTATCTATAATGAAGCAAGTTGTTGAGTGCCATTGAGTTTGATGAGATTTATAACAACCCTACATACAAGATGAAACACTTCCTGACACTGTGCCATGCACATAATCTTTTTGTTTGAATACATTGAAGCAGTCACTGTGTTTTTTCTCATTTTGAGTCATGTCACATCAGCAAAAGGAAGTCCCAGGGGCTTTACTCTATTCCCATTATCAAGGTAGACTACTTTGAGGAAGCAACTCTTCCCCAGTCTTTTCTTGAATGCCTTGCAGCCTGATGGGGCTCATTTTCCAACACTATATTTGACAGTGCTTCTTTACTATTCTTAGGGTTTTCAATGGCTAATTCTTTCTGGACTAGACTGCCTTGTCCTTTTCCCAGTCTGTCCTAGTCTGGAAGCTCAATGGAAGCCTGTTCACCAGGGGTGGCCCTGCTGGTATCTGAAATATCAGTGGCATATCTTTCAACATCAGAGCAACATGCAAACCCCCACAGCAGGACATGCTGACAGACAAGTGGGGATACTAAAGCAATTAAGGGTCTATTACTTTATTGTTTAGCTAAGTGATTTCTGTTGCCTGCAGCCATAACCCTGTGGAATCCCATCCCGTCAGATCTCGGAAGCTAAGCAGGGTCGGGCCTTGTTAGTACCTGGATGAGAGACAGCCTGGGAACACCAGGTGCTGTAGGCTTGGGAGAAGGACCTGGCAACCCCCTCCCAAAAATCAATCTGCCATTGAAAACTCTATGAACAGCAGAGAAGCACTGACAATAGTGTTTCCCCTGTTGTACAGAGGGTCGCTATGAGTCGGATACTGACTCGACGGCACTTAACAACAACAACAAGTGATTTCTAAACCCAGTGATGAAAGCCAGTGACTAGAAGCAAGTGAAACTAGAAGGCTTATTCAGTTTTTCCATCAGTGTCAAGTCAAGTCGTTCCATCAGTCTTTTTTTGTTGGTGGTTTTTAATCTTTAAGGAGGCAAAATGGCTCAAGCCTCTTATAAGTGAAAATTAGATATTCATTTCATTATGAAGACTTGAATGCAAGCCAAAACTAAAACAAAAAATCTCTGAGACATGATGTGACACACACCTGATTCTTAATGTGGATTTGATATTGACAAAATCACTTACTAAAGTTTATTTTTAACTCTAAAATCAATATATATATTCCTATGGTGACCATTTATAGATATTTGCATAGCAGCAAAAATTTGAATCACCTAATACACACATTTGTAGGTATGATCTAACAAGGTGATGCTGTTTTCTTGCATCAACTCTCAACTTGTGAACATGTGTCTTTTTTGAAATTATTTTTTCAGTGCTAGGGATTGAGACAAGAGCCTCTTGTATGCTAGGCAAGAGGTCTACCATAGAGTTTCACCTCCAGCCCTTGCAGTGTGTCTAATGCCACCTTTTTCACATTTGTGTGTTTTGTTTGCTATTTTGCTGTTTAAATTAACCCCAAGAATATTGGTTTAGTGCTCTGTGTTGTTCCTAAGCACAAGAAGGCTGTGATGTACATTATGGAGAAATTAGCGTGCTCAGTAAGCTTCCTTAAAGCATGGATTATACTATTACTGGCTATATGTTTGATGATGACAAATCAACAATACATATTAAGTAAGGTGTTTTTAAACACAAAAACACCCCTACGACAAGGATAGTTGTTGGTCCATTGAAGAAAGTGTGACCAGAGACTGGTAGAAGCCTAACCTTTTATTTCCTCTCAGAGCAGTTGTTCAATGTTCAAGTCTACTTTATAGAACATACTTCTGTGAGTAATAAGAATTGACTATATTTTAACAATATTGTTTAATTAGGAATAGGAGATGAGGGAGAGAAGATAAAGGACCTGGAGTGTGATAAATGGTTTGAAGACAATATACAAGTGAAAGCTGGCAATGGTGGGTGATGTATTCCCCTTGTGATGATGAAGAAGAGTATTCTAATACCAGGAGTTTTTGATTTGCTGGCTTCAATAAGACTTATCTAAGAAGGGAAAATATAAGAGTAGAAAGAAGGGGCAGGTGATCAGCAAGGGGCAGAAAGGTGGGTGAAGAGGAAAAGGGGAGGGGAAGTTAAGTAGAGGGGAAAATGGGAAAAGAATGAGAGGAAAATTTCAAAATATATGATGAAACTATATGAATACATGAGCAAAATAGGGATGATATAAACCATGAATGCACATGATTCTGATTATATATTAATCAAATGGTTCTGTAAAATATGTAAGTTGATGAAAGTATAACCAAAAGTAATTTAATAGTTACATAATGGAGATAGAAAAAGTCCTATCACTCTGTACCCCACCAACATTTATAAATAAAGGAAAAAAAGAAGTAGTATAACTTTAAAGAGACATACAGGTCACTTTCTGGATCCCATTTTTAAGTAGAGAAAATGAGGCCCAGAGGGATAATTAGCTTATTAGAAAACTAGTTATCTTATTCTTCATATGACAATTTGGCCATCACTTGTTCTGCAACCATAGACCACATTACATATACTATGGATGGAAAAAATCATAGGCTTTGAAAATAAATATTTTGATTTTTCTGAGAATTTGAGATATCATTAATTTACTAGGGTTCTGGAAGGGACAAATGAGAGTACTTTATTGTGATTATGTGAAAATCTTTTGTTTTCTTTTGACTGGCTTATTTATCACATATTTTGTGTAACTAAGAACAGATATACTTTCAATATAAATGCAAGATTTAATAAAATCAAAAAATTATTTGTGATTTTTGTGTGTATAGTTGGGTGAGAATCCTCTTTTGGTTCTCAATATTTTCTAACATGTCCATTGCAAGATTTGGACTGTTAACCCAGATCACTCTAATAGAATTCTTTTTGCATAATATGAGTTTTCTACTTCTAATTGTATTTTAAAAATTTTATTTTCCATCACTTTTTTAAATCTCCTTATTCATTAAATCTTTATTCTCAATTTCCTGCACATATTTACTTTTAGAAAATTTTTGTAAAATACTGTATACACAAATCAAATATCTGGCTTAATCATGATGTTCAAACAAAGACATTAATGTTAGACTACAATTTATATTTCATCAACATGAATATTTTCAAGTTACTAATTAATGTTTTTAGGTGCTATAGGTCCAACTCATAGCAACCCTATGTACAACAGAACAAAACACTCTGTCCCATATGGTGTCATGCCTGGCACTAATGTCAGTGCTTCTTTCCTATTCATAAGGTTTTCAATGGCTGATTGTTTAGTGAGTGGCTTGCCAGGTCCTTCTCTGTAGCCTGCAGCACCTGGTATTCCTAAATGATCTCCCATTTAAGGACTAACCAACCAACCCTGCTCAGCTTCTGACCTCAGGTGAGATATGGCTGCAGAGATGAATAATTAATAGCAGTTTGTAGTTAATGTAGTACCTTGCTACCAAAAATTTCCAAAAAAAGAATAAAGCAATATAAAATCAAACATATTCTATATAATAAGAGTGGATATGGTTTTATGAAGCATTTCTTTTAGCTCTCTATGTAAGTGTATGTATACAGTAGACAGCAATATAAAATATATTTATATATCATTATATCCGTCTGTGTCTAGTCAGGAAGCAGTAAACATATCGATTATTTTAGAAGACAAAATTTAATAAAAACATTGTTTACTTAGATATTTAGGAAGTGAAAAATTAAAAACAAGAAAGAGACCCTACTCAGGTAGAGCTGGATTTATTGAGTGAGGAGGGGACTTGAGGGGCTGATGAGGGAACATCAACTGAGAGCACTGGTGTCCCTGCAAGGACACAATGACACTAAGCCTGCCAGTGTTGGCCAGACTGCTCACTGGAATTAGCTGCAGCTACACCCTGGTGCTCAATCCCCTCTCAACTCAGAAGCTAAGCAGGGTCAGGCTTGGTTAGTACTTGGATGGGAGACCGCCTGGGAACACCAGGTGCTGTAGGCTTGGGAGAAGGAGCTGGCAACAATCAGCCATTGAAAACCCTATGAATAGCAAAGAAGCACTGACATAGTGCCTGGCATGGCACAGTATTGGAGAGTGTTTCCTTTTTTTGTGCATAGGGTCTCTATGAGTGAGACTTGACTCAATGGCACCTAACAACAACAACACTTAAAGTACTTGGGTGTGTTGGTGACATTTCACAGGAGCAAGAAGTCAAAATCAAAGAAAGGGAGGAAAAATCTTTCCAGTCCCCTTCTCATACTCCATCTATGCTTATTCCAACAGGGAATCAGAAAATGAAGAATAAATGTGTGGAGAATCTCACCACTCTTATCACAAAACAGATGAGAATGGTCCAATTGAAGCCAAGAGCCAACAGCTTAGTAGCTAACACAATTATGGTCAAAATCCTTATCTGGATTATTTTTTAAAATATTCTTTCCTTCTGCAGAGTGTGAAGCTAGAATACATGCTATACCAATTAAAATAAGTTGATCACCTTTTATTTTGAAGAAACTGTTTCAATTACATATCTCTAGTGAAGCATATAATTGGCCACAAAAATTTACCTGATTGTCACAGTTTCTCATAATTGTAGATGTCCTCAAATCCTTTCCAACTGAGTGATTTTTTTCTGACATATAAGCTATTTTCAAAATGAAGAAACATAGCCAAAACTGGGGTCTAATTTTTTAAAACACATAACAAAAACAACAATATATCTTGGATTTGAATCTGAAAAGAACATGGAATGTACATTGGTATTAGGTTGAAAGTCTGGCAAAATGAGGAAATGAAGTATATGTCCAAATATGAAATATGATAGTTGGAATATACTGGGTTGCATTATCTGTGAATAGGAATATAAAAAATTGTTAAATGGGTATAGGAATCAAGGAGTCAATTAGAGAAAGCATTGTGTATATTCTCTGAAATTTAGTCTAAGATTTAATTTATTATGCAGGTAGAAATTTACCCATTCAATGCTCCTATGACTAATGGATGTTGCCATTAGGTGAGTGAATTGCATGGTTAGCTTATGAAACTATGTTCTTTTCCACTCTTAATTATCCTGTTTTGGCTACTTTTGTCTTACATGAGATAATAATTTTAAGACATATACTAAATGATAGATAACTGCCAAATAAAGAGTTCTGAGATAGCTGATATTTTCTTTCCATAAATGAATATTCCTCTCAGTTACAAGATCACCCTTACAGATAATAATGAATAGACTCCATTCAAATGTTATGTCATTTCTTAAAAGAATGACTGGAAAAAATGGCAGATAAAATGAGAATAAGTAATTTGACAATAGAATTGTTTCTTTAGAATATGACCAATTAGACATATTTAGAGCTTAGCCAGATGATGAGTGTTCTGAGTTCAGACTGGATGTGCAGAATTTGAAAGTCCATTATGAGTTATAACAATGATGATTGGTATTGGTAACAGGGACGTAAACCTCCAGGGAAAGGTAGTTTGAAATGAATGTGCAGATTGAGCATAGTTCAATCAAATGTCTGATGGAAGGGTGATCTCAATGTTCCACTGAGTTACATATTGTGCTTAGAAACTGATGTTTCACTTCTCACAATTGAGTGGGTTATGTACACAGAAGAAAAAGAATTTTTTTTGTGGAAATATGATTGTCACCTTGAGACCTTGCAAAAAGCCCACAATGTATTGGTGAGTCCAACAAATTGGGCAGTAGTGGTGTTTTTAGTACCATGATGAGGCCTCTTTTGTTAAATTAAAAACCTGACCTTAAAACAGGTATTTTTGACCAGCAAGACAATATATGCTCTTAAGCTTAGAAAAGTTCTTCTTGAAAATGAAATAAATAACATAGGAATAAATTCTAGGATTGTTGATATCTGCATCCATGGACAGGTTTTGCTGCAAGAGCAAAATGAAAATTTTAATGAAATTTTCCATATTATGTTGCAATATAAAGCCAAATGTTAGTTAAATCAATGAGAATAGATTTTATTCAGTAACTACTGACAGAGGAAAGAGCTGAGCTTTAGTTTGTTTTGTGCACCTGTGACCCAGCATTTTCAAGGGACATTGAGGAAATGGGGAGAAGGAGTGAGCAAAAGTTCAAATAGTGTCAGGGAAGTGAAAAATCACACAGCTTTGGCCAGTACAAGTGTAATTAGTGAAGTCGTGTCTACTAGGTGACAATGATTAAAGTGGGATTTTGTTCTTTCACAGAGACTTGGAGACAGACTCCATTTTCATGATGACTGCATGTCAAAAGAAAAATTTCAGGTCCTTGAGAAAGACAGCCCTGAGTTGTAGAAGTTATGTGTGCATCTCAAAAGGACAGGGAAGGAGTCACAAGTTTAAGTCCTTTTTGGTAAAATTCCTGACTAAGCAGATCTAGTGTTGTCTAGAATAAACAGACAATTTTCTTTGCCTGAAATTTCCAGACAGAATCTCAAAATAGGGCTTGGTGGTCACCCTGAGACAGTGACATGATCTTTGGCTGCTTGAAGCTATTCTAAAGTTTAGTGGAGCCTTCTTGCAGGAATTAGAGAGAGGCATTGTGTGGTCAGAGAATTTACAGTTCTTAGCATAGGGCCACTTTACATCCTGCAAGGGAAGGAAGGTTTACTTGGAGGCCCTAGAATCTGACTCATAAAGTTTCATTGCCAAGCTCAGACTATAACCAAATATGGGTATGCAGTTATTTCATGTATTGGTCATCTGACTTGAAGCTTCTACTGACTGTGAGCACAGATAGCCACACATGGTAAGATTCCTTATGGAATTCTGTTTTTCTTGAAATGGAAAATTAATGTCCTCACTTCTGTTGGGAGCTCTTAATTTTGCCCAATTGCCTATCTTAAGTATCTCTGCTTTTTGGGGAAAGGAGAAATTTAGCTTGAAAGACCTTTCTAATAGATAATACAGTTTAAAAATATATGTCAAGTGTAATAGTGGCTGTCCAAGAGGTAACAGTGATGGTTACATGAGGACAAGGGCACAGGTTTGTGATCAGAAATTTTCCATATTTTGGCACTGGAGTCATTTGACTTTCATTTGCATCCATGGATTTCTCAGGTACTAACCACAGGTGATGTTTAAAATTTCTAGAGATGCCAGGATCTATCAAGATACACTAAATAGATTGAACAAATGGTTTTCAATAGTCATTCACAAGATTTAGTTTTGAAGCACAAGTGGTTTTCAATAGTCAATCACGAGGTTTAATTAAAAAATTATTAGTATTTTATTTATACATGTTAAGGAGGGTACAAAGAGATAAGTCAGTTAATACAGCCATTATGCAATTATCAAATCAATATTGCTTACACTTCCGTCTCCTTAAATATTTTACAGAACAGCATAAACATAAAAAGCCAAAAAAAAAAAAAAAAGGTGAGAATCTTAATTGACATGTAAGGATAGTTGTATGCAACCATGGATTATACCCTGATATTTTTTCCTTTATTTTTTCTTCTTTTTATTATAATTTCATAGAGTTGTACCCTATATTTTGCATTTTTTCTCTCCCTCTTTACCCCTCTTCATTGTTCCCCATCTGCCTCCCATCTTCTCCATTGTCCACTCCTTCCCACTGGTCTCCTCATCCCTCATATTGGTCAATTTGTATTTCCCATTCTTATATAAGTATGGTGGTACATTTATGTATGCAAAAATGTATATATGTATATATGTATAATATTTTTCCTTTAAGATAGATTTAGCCCCTGCATATGAGTGAGAACATGTGTCATTTCTCTTTTTGAGTCTGGCTTATTTCATCTTAAATGATATATTACAGTTCCAACTATTTTGCTGCAAATGACGTAATGTTATTCTTCTTTACTACTGAATAATATTCCATTGTGTATACGTACAAAAATTTTGTAAGCCAGTCCTTTGTTGATGGACATCTGGGTTGATTCCATAACCATGCAACTGTGAAGAGTGCCTTGTTAAATATGGAAACCAGTGTCCCTGTGTTATGATGATTTATTTTCCTTTGGGTATATTCTAGAAGTGGTATAGCTGGACCATATTATAGTTCTATTTTTACTTTTCTAAGGTACCTCCATATTGATTTCCAAAGTGGCTGAATTAATTTACAATCCCATCAGCAGTGCAAAATAGTTCCTTTTTCTCTGCATCCTCATCAGCATTTGTTATTTGTTTTGTTAATCTTGGTCATTCTTACTGCAGTGAGATGGAATCTCAGTATAACTTTGATTTGCATATCTCTAAACAATGACTAAGAATACTGAGAATTTTTCATGTGTTTCTTGGCCATTTGTATTTCTTATTTTGAGAATTACCTGTTCAGTTCCATTGCCCACTTATTTATTGGATTACTTGTTACTTTGGTGTTTAATTTATAAGATTTAATTTTGAAGTATGACATCTAAAAATGGATGCCTTTGGTCAAGTCACTTCACATTTCCATCACAATGAAATCACTTCATTGTTTCTCTCTTTTATTATTTCAAATCCTGTATTTTAGTAATTTTTCCTTAGCAGTTTCTAGAAAAGTGACAGATTCATTTAAGGTGTAGACATTTTATTCATTTTTCCCAGTCTTTTGAGGTAGCAAAGCTGAACTTGTCCAGTTGTATTGAATCTTTCCTTGATAGAAAATGAGTAAACTAGCAATCATGCAAGGTGCCCTGCCTTCAGTGGGCCTCTTATGTTTCGAGGCACTTATAGCCTTCTTCTATCATAGCACTTACTACACTGAATTGTAATACTAAATGTACTTACATGTCTTCCATCCTCCACTTTAAGCAACTTGAAGAAATGAGCTAATCAGCTATCTCTATCATCAGGATTATGCCTAATATGACTAGCTGTTTAATCAAACCATATTTGGTTATCAAATTTCATTAATGGAGGTATGAGAGAACCACATTAAGACAGGGTTCCTTTAATTTAGTGTCCTGGTTCAGTAAAATGAATGAATCATCTGCTAATTCTCCATGTCTAACCCTCTGTTATTCATTCCTTTCTGGGGATTTTTATGAGGACTATCTTTTATAAACCTAGTTTCTATACCAAATCCACAAAGCAATATTGTAATTGCAAAATGAATTCACCTAAAGTGGGGCAGATAAATCCATTGCTTGTCTTATATTTTATATTTTTCATAGTCTTCTGAAAAACTCACCAAAAACCTGCAAGAAATCATCCAGATTTCCTTTAGATGATTTTTTTCTTATGCTAACCATGACAACATCAATAATACAGAATACTACCTTGTGATTGTCACTTATTTATTTTCCTTAATCTCTTTTGAAATAGAGCTGGAGTTAGGCTCTAAAATAATCTGTCAACTTACTCCTAGTAGCTTGGGGAAACCAAATGGGTAGTATGTGTCTGTATACGGGGAGCAAAAGTTGTGAAATGAAAGAAACAGTTATTGTGGATTATTCCCAGGCTTGAAGCACTAAATATATACCATGAAAAATTGTCATGAAGTTCATAAGTGTGCAAGGTTGTTGTTGTTGATAGGTGTCCTCGAATCAGTGTTCAACTCATAGTGACCCGAAGTACAACAAATGAAACACTATTGTCATGCTTCTCTGTTATTCATAAGGTTTGCAATGGCTGATTGTTTTGTGGGAGTGGATTGCCAGATCCTTTTTCCAAGCTTATAGCACCTGGTGTTCCCCAGTGGTCTCCCATCCAAGTACTAACCAATTCCAACCCTGCTTAGTGTCTGAGATCTGATGGGATTGGATGTCACAGTGGTATGGCTGCAGGATATAAGTGCATGGTGGTGGTGTTAGGTGGCATCAAGTTGGATCCAACTCATAGAGTTTTCCATGGCTCAGTGTTTCAGGATTGCTTTGGGAGTGGATTGCCATGTCCTTTGCCCAGTTTTGCAGTGCTGGGGATTGAACCAGGGTCTTCAGAGAGTGCAGAGCAGTGCTCTATCCACTGAGCTAAACCCCCGCTCATATAAGTGGGTAGCATTATTAAATCTGAAGACTGTGGGATTCCTTCTAAAAGTATTCATTTCTTCTCACTAGGATTTGGTTAGGATATGGCTTGTGTCAAGACAAGCAAATTTTATTTTCCCAACATGACAACGGAGTCAGAGCATATCTTAGATATACTGGAGTATGGAAGTCAGACTTAAGTGAAGTCTAGTCAGTTTTGCCTCTGATAAATTCATTTAAAGATTTAAGCACATGACCATGACTGGCAAATTTATACTATCTCAAGAGATGATGATGCATAACTTTTTCAAATCCTATGTAGACTTGAAGACACAGTTCTTGTGTTGGTCCCTTCATGAACACTTGTTTAGAAGATTAGGCTTCCTATTGCTGCTACAATTCAATCTAAACAATCCTTCCATGTGTTAGTTTTAATTGAATGTGATTTTATTCATAAGAAGGATTTAAAGCTTCTACAATTCACAGTAATTTTTATTAATACAAATTTTACAATCAACTCTTCAGTAAATTGTCAGGTTGAAGTCTCAAAAGCATGCTCCTTGAAAACTCCAGATGATGTTCAAAAGTATTTCACAGAGGTGGAAGAAAAACAGCTCTATAAGTTAAATAGACTTTTCTTACTACAAGATTTCCTAAATTGTGTAATATGTTACTGGATATTATTAATGTATAAAATGGGAGATTGATATAGATTTAGGTCTATGTTTATCTGTCTCTGACAACCACCTAATACATAAACTTGCTTGGGTACATAATGCTTTAAAAATAACTTTTGGTAGAGTGTGGTGGCACATGCCTATAATCACAGCACTTGGTGCTGGGGCAGGAAGATCACAAGTTGAAGGTTAGCCTGGGCTACATAGTGAGACCTTGGGAAAAAACAAAACAAAATAAAATTAAACAAGAAAACAAACAAATAATAAAACTTTTTGACAGGACGCTTGGAGAAACTGTGGGTCATATATAATAAATATTAAGGATTTGATGATGGTGACCACATTCTCTTTTGTTTTACTGATTGTAGCTAGATATCCAATTAACTTCCAAGTAACCTAGGAAAGTAAAAAGACTGAGATAACATTTGTTGTTAGGTACTGTTGAGTCAGGTCTCACTCATAGCAACCCTATGTACAATAGGATTAAACATTCTCTAACACTGTGCTGTGCTTGGCACTATGTCAGTGTTTCTCTGCTACTCATAGAGTTTTCAATGGCTAATTGTTTTAGGAGTAGGCTGCCAAGTCCTTCTCCCCAGTCTGTCTTAGTTTCTGGAAGATCAGCTGAAACCTGTCCACTGTGGGTGCCCTGATGGTATCTGAAATACTGGTGGCATAGCTTTCAGCATCACAGCAACACACAAACCTTTACAACATGACAAGCTGACAGACACATGGGGGAGATAACATTTACTGATGCCTAAATATATATAGAATACTATACTCAGGACTGTAACTGTTAGCTTCCTTAATCTGTGCAACATTCCTATGTCATCTTTGGTATTTACCTATTTACACGGCTGAGGAAGCTAAATTCAAATTATAGTTTTTCTGAAGGTCAAACAAATGAGTGTTGACAAAGTTTGGTTATAATCTTGGCTTGGGTTTCTCTACTGTTTATGAAACACCCAACAAATATGTTGCCTGATTTATTTCCTTTATTATGTACAGCCCTTCAAAACAGTACTTTGGATGTGTTTACCTATATTTTGTATATAATATAATGAATAACATGAAAAAGTTTACTTAACTGACTCCCTAAAGTAAGTTACCATGGAGCAAAGTTTTTTTTTTAGTACTGGGGTGCTGCACATACTCTGCAAGTGCTCCACTGCTCCCTCCAACCTCCTGTTCATTTTTTTTATCTTGACACAGGGTCTTTCTAAGTTACACAAGTTGCCTCTGGCCTCAAACTTGCGATCTTCCTAACTTCTGCCTCCTGAGCTACTGTAATTAAAGGTGTTTGTCACCACACCTGGCACCATGGACAAACTTCTGATAGGAATATGATACTTCTTTTATAATTATTAATTTTACTATTAAATAATGCATATCATTGAATTATTTTCCCATGTTAGTATTTACAGGCAATAAAATAAAAGCCTGAACATTTCACAGGTATTAATGACCACATGAAGCCAACTCTTTTCAACACTGTCTTAGTTGTTCAACTTCTTATTTGTTATTAATACCACAAGTTTGAATTACTACATTTTGAACAGACATATGATTCCATCAGGTGACCACAGTAGGAGGAGTCATTATTGTAATTTTTAAAAATTTTTTCTACATGCTCATTGCAGAATTAAAGATGCTATTGAGTGTAGTGGTGCATATCTGTAATCCTAGCCCTCAGGAAGCAGAGGCAGGAGGATCATGAATTTGAGTCTAGCCTGGGATCATAGCAATTTTCTGTTTTAACCTCCTCTCCAATAAATAAATAAAAATTGAAGACACAAAATTATAAGCTTACTTAGTCCTAAGGAGTGTAGGTATTTGGAAAATTTGTTATTATTGGTATTGAAGATATTATATCATCTAAAACTTCTCCCCTAAACCTTTCAAAAACAGCAAAAAAAAAAGTTTTAGTTATCAACCGGAATGGTCAAGTGACATTACTTTTCTCCTTACAAACAATAAAATTCTTCTCCAAAAGATAGGAAAGAACCTTGTGGCCATCTTCTGAATAATAGTGTGGCTTAGAATATAGATCATGGTAAACTTTAATATAAATTAATGTGCAGCAATGTAAAATCTTTTTCCAGGAAAAGATGGATGCCCTTTGTGTCCTAGATAGGTTCCCATGGCAAGCCATATCTGACTCGTGATCTTTTATCTTTCTGTAAATTATCTGAATGTGTCAGAGAAGGTTTATAGTATTCTATTTACTCAGGTAGATAAGGTAACGGAAAATATCAAGTTACTTCTTTCTTGGAATCTGTTGAGCTAAGGGCCAAATGTATTAATCATGCAGAAATTACAGTTTGATGAATATTTTCTTGCTTAACTTTGAGAAACATCACTAAATAAAGCAATGTGTGAAGTAGATGTCTTATTTGACGTTGGCAGCTGATTATTTTCATTCTGAATTATTGAGTTATCTATTTAAAAGATCAATAGAAATATCAAAAGCAACAAAAATATATGCTAACTTCTCTAATTTCTCATGAGTGAGATATGTCTTTATTGAAAAATATTTTAATGTTAAATAATACAGGAAGATCACATTCATTGATGTCTGTTGAAAAGCATCTAATTGACACTGTCTTCCACTTGCTTTCCATTTCATTGTTTACATGACCTTTACCTTTAATACAAGAAGCCTGGTGCTTCATAGAGAGGAGAGAAAAGACTTCTATTCTGTTATAGTTTTAATTTCGTTTTGCAATCTGCCACTTACTGTTTTCTTTGATATATTCTTTCTAATGTAAAATATATTATTTGATTATCTAACAATAGAACTATCCTTTTTAATGTGATTCACCTTCTTTCTTGCTTTGCAGCTTAAGGTGGACAATTAGGGCAAGTTTGCAGTATTTAATTAGTTTAAAGTATGGCTTCAATGTAAAGAAAAGGAAATGTAAAGAAGAGAAAGAATAGTAACAAAAATAGTGAAGAAGGAACACTCACTCAAAATTTACTGCTTTTTGTATAACTGAAAGCTGTATATTATTTGAGAATTTTTCTTGGTCTATGGTGGCTTATACATGATGAAGCTTGTCATAAGCAGTTTGTGATATAAAGTGTCATTTTCAAAGTTTTCCAATTCATTGGCTAGATTGAGCCAGTGGAAATTGGCAATGACGGTTGCCATTTTTTTTCCTAGAGACCAACCTGCTTAAGGAAAAATCATAAACTTAGAATTTCATCTGGATTTGAAATAATATACTGTAAGGATAGAAAACTCGCATGAATAGGGGGTGATATTTACCATTATTTAGGGCATAGATTTATCTTTCTGATAGTAGAAGTGATACATTAGAAATTAGTTCAAAACTGTAATGACTTGGTACTTGAAGACAGAGGGATAGTTTTGGTGATTACTCCAAGAAGCATCAATAGATGGACTCACTGGTGAAGAAGCAGCTTCTGAGAAATGCCTCTTATTACTATGACCCAAAGATAGGAAATTGTTATATTTGCTGTTACTATTACATTACTGTTCTATGCACAGCTGATTCTGGCCAGAAGGAGAAGAGGGCAAGGCAAAGACTTTTCATTGATGAAAACTGGACAAGGAAAAGTAGAAGGAATTAATAGATGAACTACTTTTCCCTCTGTGGAACACAATTAAAAAGGTATTTTTTCATGTTGTTTTTTGTGAACTCAAAAATTGCAAGGTAAATTTGACCAAATTAAGACTTCACTTAATTTTGTACATCTTGTCTTACACTAAGATTTCTATCCTATGTGCCTCTGTACTGTACAAACACTTCAGGGCATATGGACTGGTACTTTTCCTCTTAATTCCAAAGTCTTCCAAAAACAGATGATTTAAAATTGGAGACCATGGGTTAATTTACTTGCCTGACCTTCCTAGCTTCACTTCAACCCTAGCTTAGTATCTACTGACATAAGCACATTTTCCTCTTGTCAATGAGTTCCCTCTGAAATCAAAATTGTAAATTAAAATACCACCGCTGATAATTGTAACTTCAGATGCTTCCGATCATCTTTTGCCTTTAGCAGTTTAGCTCTTTAATTCCATTGAGATCTAAATTTTCTTCCATTCTACAAGTCATATTTTCTTAAATTAAATTTTACTGGATAATTATAAGTTGTACACATTCATTACGCACAGGGTGTTGTTCTGAAATATTGGATATATTGCAGAATGACTAAACCAAGGCAATTAATATATGCATTACCTCATATGTTGCTATGTGCCATCAAGTCAGGTCTGACTCATAGTGACACTGTGTACAACAAATCAAACCACTTCCCAATTCACTGCTAGGCACACAATTTTTCACACAATGGTTAAGCCCATTGTTTCACTCTTTGTGTTAACCTGTCTAGTTGAGTGTCTTCTTTTTTTTTTGTTGAACCTCCACTCTTTTCAAACATGATGTCCTTCTCCAGGGATTGGTCCATCCTGACAACATGTCCAAAATACGTAAGATGCAGTCTAACTATTCTTTCTTCCAAGGAGCATGCTGGTTGTATTACTTCAAAAACAGATCTGTTGGTTCTTTTGTAAGTTCATGGCATATTCAATATTTATCCCAGAACCATAATTCAAAACCATAAATTCTTTCCCTATCACCCTTATTCAATATCTAGCTTTCATAAGCAGATGATGCAACTGATAATACCATGCTATGAGTGAGGCACACCTTCGTCTTCAATGTGATGTGTCTACTTACAATACTTTAACGAGGTCGTTTGTAACATCTTTCCCCAATGCAATGAGTCTTTTGAGTTCTCGAAGGCTGCTTCCATGGGTGTTAACTGTAGAACCAAGGAAAGCAAAATCTTGGACAATCTAAATCGTCTCTCTATTTATCACAAAGTTGTGTATTGACACAGTTGTAAGGATTTTTGTTTTGCTGATGTTGAGGTAAAATCCATATTTAAGGTTGTGTTCTTTTATCTTCATCAGTAAAAGTTTCAAATCCTCTTCACTCTCAGCAAGCAGAGTTGTGTCATCTGCATAATGAAGGTTGTTAGTGAGTCTTCTTCCAAACATAATGTCATGTTTTTCTTCATAAAGTCCAGCTTGTCAGATTATTTGCTTAGAATGGGATTGAAGAAGTATGGTAAAAGGATACAGTCATGACACACTCATTTCTTGATTTTAAACCAAATAGTATTTCCTTGCTCTGTGTGAACGACAGCCAACTGATCCATTTACAGATTCCTCATGAGTACAATTAGGTGATCTGGCATTCCCATTCTTCACAAAGTTATCCATAATTTATTATTATCCACACAATCAAATGCATTTGCATAGTCAATAGAACATACACATCCTTATGTTATTCTGTGCTTTGGATAATATCTATCTGACATTAACAGTGATGTCCCTGGTTCCACACCCTTTTCTGTATTTAGCTTTAATTTCCAGCAGTTCCTTGTCAATATACTGCTGCAGTCACTTTTGAACAGCCTTCAGCAAAATTTTACTTTAATATGATATTAATGATATTGTTTGATACTGTCTGCATTAGGATGGATCCCCTTTCTTGGAAATAGACAGAATTTTTTATCTCTTCCAGTCAGTTTGCCAGGTAGCTGTAGGGATGAGGCAAAGAGAAGAAGGGAAATGACATGACTCTGAGTCAGCTTGGGTTGAGGCTTATCTAGCCCACCTTGAGTCCTGCGGCCTAAGTGGAACTTGGTAATGGCTCGCTGTGGCACAACCGGTTTGAGTCCATGAGGTTGAGGCAAGATGGCTCCTGCCCACTGTAGTCGGGGCATGTTATGCCTTGAGTTTCTTACTCCCTTCTTAAATATTTTGCTGACTCACAAGGTGCTGATTGGCTAACCCAAAACATCATAGAAACGTCATAGATTCTGATTGGCCCATAAGGGTTTTTAAGCACAGTATGCAGGTGGTCTCTCTCTCTCTCTCTCTCTCTCTCTCTCTTTCTCTTTTTCTCTTTCTCATTCTCTTTCTCTCTCTTTCTTGAGTGGGTGCCCATTCCATCGGATCATCATTGAGAGGAGAGGTCTTTGGAAGCAGCCACCAAGAGCAGCCTTCAGGGAGAAAAGAGCCAAGAGAGACTTCATGGAGAACACTTGAAGAGCTAGAGTAGCTGTGAGCATAAATCTCTGAGTCATCTCTCTGGAAGCTTCTCAGAGTGGCTGTGAGCATAATTCTCCAGGTAGATCTGAGCTATCCACCATCACAGAGAGCGCCCTTGTGAGCTGTAACTTTTAAGAACTATAACAGTAAAGTAGAGGGCTGTTTCTAGAAGACATCCCAGGGTCATTCCTGACTCTGCCACACTAACTCAATCCCATGGATCCCCAGAGAGTGTGTGTGGATCTCCGAGTCCAGAATCACTCGAGAAGAGCCCCACAGGTAGCTATTTTCCAAATGTCTTTGCATAGAGAAATGAGCAGTTCCAGTGCTGCATTTGTTGTTGAAACATCTCAATCAGTATTCCATCAATTCCTAGAGCCTTGCATTTTGCCAATTCCTTCAAGGCAGCTTCCACTTCTTCCTTCAGTACCATTGGTTCCTGATCATATTCAGCCTCTTGAAATAGTTGATCATCTACCAATTATTTTTGAAATAATTACTGTCTGTATTCCTTCCATCTTCTTTTGATATTTCCTGTGCTGTTTAATATTTCCCCTGTAGAATGCTTGACTATTGCCACTAGAGGCTTGAATTTTTTCTTCAAATCTTTAAAGTTGAGAAAAACAGAGCATGTTCTTTCCTTTAGGTTTTCTATCATCAGCTCTTTGCACATGTCATTATAATATTTGATTTTTATCTTCTTGAGCTGTCCTTTGAAATCTTCTGTTTAGTTCTTTAATTTTGTCATGTTTTCCTTTTACTTTAGCTGCTCCATGTTCAATGGAAAGCTTCAGAGCCTCCTTTGACATGAAATTTGGTCTTTTCCCCCTATCTTGTTAATAACTTTTTGCTTTCCTCATGAATCATATCTTTGATGTCATGCCACAACTCATCTGGTCTTCAATCATTAGTGTCTTATGCATCAAATCTGTTCTTGAGGTGGTCTCTGAACTCAGGTGGTATATACTCAAGGTCACAGAATGACTCTCTTACACTTGTTCCAATTTTCTTCAGTTTCAGTTTCAGCCTGCCTATGAGCAGTTGATGGTATGATCCACAATCAGCACTGACCTTGTTCTGACTTCTGATACTGAGCTTTTCCATCATCTCTTCCCACAACTGTAGTTAATTTGGTTCCTATATGTTCCACCTGATGAATTCCATGTATATAGATACTATTTATGTTGGTAAAATATGTATTTGCAATGAAAAAGTTCTTGGTCTGTCAAAATTCTTTCATGTGATCTCTAGCATCATTTCCATCTCCCAGGTCATATTTTTCAACTCCTAAGCCACCTTCTTTGTTTCCAATTTTTGCATTCCTTTCATCAGTAATTATCAGTGCATCCTGATTGCATGTTTGATCAATTTCAACAATTTCAGACTATAGAGCCTGGTAAAAATCTTCTCTTTCTTCAGTTTTGGCCTTAGTTGTTGGTGCATAAATCTGAATAACAGTCATATTAGCTGGCCTTCCTGATAGGCATATGGATGCTATTTTATCACTGGCATCATTGTACTTCAGGACAGATCTTGAGATGTCTGTTTTGGATGATGAATGCAATGCCATTTTTCTTAGTTTTTTATTCCCAGCATAGTTAACCATATGATTATCTGATTCAAAATTCCTCATACTAGTCCATTTTAGCTCACTGATGCCAAGGATGTTGATGTTTATGGGCTTCATTTCCCTTTTGATGATTTTGAATTTGCTTAGATTCATACTATGTGCATTCCACATTCCAGTTATTAATGGATATTCACAGTTGTTTTTTCTCATTTTGAGTTATGCCACATGAGCAAATGGAGATCCTTGGGGTTTTACCCCATTCATGTCACTAAGGTCATCTCTATTTTGTGGAGGCAACTCTTCCCCAGTCATCTTTTGAGTGCCTTCCAACCTGGGGGACTCATTTCCCAGCACTATATCTGACAGTGTTTCTCTACTGTTCATAAGGTTTTTAATAGCTAAATTTTGGGGGAGTGGGTTAACCACATCTTTTCCCTAGTCTCTCTTAGTTGGAAGGTCAGCTGAAACCTGTCCACCATGGATGACACTGCTGATATCTGTAATACCAATGGTATAGCTTGCAGCATCACAGCAATTCCCCCAAAGTATAATAAGCTGACACACAAATGAGGAGATGAACTCCTAGGTTGATTTAATTTCTTATCTACTGCGAAAAAATCTTTAATGTCCATGGAGTACAGATATCTCTTTGATGTACTAATTTTATTTCCTTTGGTTATATACCCAGTAAGGGAATTGCTGGATCATATAGGAGTTCTACTTTTAATTTTTTTTTTTTTTGTGGGCTTGGGTGGTGAACCCAGGGCCTCATGCTTATAAGCTTTGCAAGTGCTGAACCACTGAGCTGCACCCCAGCCCCCCCCCTTTTTTTTTACTTTTTTGGAGACAGGGTCTTGCTAAGTTATGCAGACTGCCTCTGGTTTTGAACTTGCAATCCTCCTGCCTCAGCCTCCCAAGCTGCTGGGATTACAGGCATGCTCTCCCATGCCCGGCAAGTTCTACTTTTAATTTTTTGAGGAATCTCCATATTTTTCCATAATGGTCTGCTAATTTACATTTCTACTAACAGTTTGCCTGTAGTTGCACCACTATGGTGTCCAATCCTGTCAGATCTCTGAAGCTAAGCAGGGCCAGGCTAGTTAGTACTTGGATAGGAGACTACCTGTGAACACCAGGTGCTACAGGCTTGGGAGAAGGACCTGGCAAACCACCTCCCCCAAATAAGCAGCCATTGAAAACCCTATAAAGAACAGAGAAGCACTGACAGCACTGTTTTGCCTGTTGTGTATAGGATCACTATGAGTCGGATACCTACTTGACAGCACCTAACCACTACTAACAGTGTTCAAGCATACTTGTTATCTTGTGTCATTTTGATAATAGTTAAACTAACAGAGATGAGTTAATAGGTCATTTTGGTTTTAATTTCTCTTATGAGTAGTGGTTTTGACTTTTTTTTCATATAGTAGGCCATTTCTATGATTCGTTGAGAAATATTTATTCTAGTATTCTGCCTATTGTTAAATACCGTTGTTTGCTTACTAATAGTTTGAGTGGTTTTTTAAAATATTTTGGATATTAACTCCTTATCAGCTGTATGGCTTGCAAATATTTTCTCCCATTCTGTGGCACACCAGTTTACTTTGTTGATTCGCCCCTTTGCTGTGTGTATGTTCTTTAGTTTGATGCAATTCATTGGTTATTTTTAGTTTAGGTGCCAGTACTTTGGGGTTCATATCACCTCCATGCCAAAATCACTGTGTAGACAAATGTCATTAAGTTTTCCCTATGTGTTTTCTTCTAGAAATTTTATAGTGTCATATTTTACATTCAAGTCTCTAACATTTTGAGTTGATTCATGTATATTGTTAAAGATCCAGTTTTGCATATGTATGTCCAGTTGTCCCAGCACTTTTTATTGAAAAGTCTTCTTTACTTCTGTAAGACCTCTTTTGACTCCACTTCTTCTGTCTCTTTATTCTTCTTTTACATCTACCAATTCCAATATCACATTTAACCTTTTCTCACTTTTTACAGGAGGTCCTAAGAAAGATAAAGAAAATTTCCTATTAGTCACATTCATATCCTTATAGATTCCTACAGTCATTTCCACTTAGGCATTCAATACTGCCTTGTAATTCTTCATAGTATCTATTACAGATTGGCTCATGTCTTTACTTATCCTGTAATCTATGTCTACTCTGTTAAACCTCTACATGTAAGCAATGTAATTCTGAACAGAGAATTTGATTCATACAGAAAATCACTGTGTATATTTTTATACACATAGACATATATTTAATCAGAAACATGTAGGGTATGCAATAAGTATAACATAGAAATTTAATGATATAATTCTATACATCAACAAGAGGAAATGCCACAATATTTTATCCCCTTTCTCCCACCTGCAATCATCCCCCATGCCTTTCCCTACTATTATGAAGAAAAATGTAGAATAAAATACTTCTCTAAGATGATCTCTCTTGTATTCTGGACCCATATATATGTCTCCTAAGGTAAACTAATAGATCAATTTTTAACTCTATTCCCAATCTTTCCTGTCTAATAGTTCTTTTTCCATCAGTATTTGTACATATTTTGATCTCTCCTATTCCTCTATCCATGAGACTTTGATCCTATGAAATGTTTCCTTCCTTCTCTAGGGCTCTAAAGAAAAAATATCACAGGAAATGGGCTTCATTATAACCTTTTTGACATCTTCTGTTTCTGTTTTATCTTTTCCCATAAATTTCTCAAAGCCTCCAATTTGGTTTCGGCTCTAACACGTCACAAAATGTTGTTGTTGTTAGATGCCATCAAGTCATGTCCCACTCATAGCAACCCTCAGGGGGTTTTCAATAGCTGATTGTTTCAGGATTGCATGGGGAGTATATTACCATATCCTTCTCCCATCCTTCACAAAATAGCTGAGGCTACTGTCAACATGTTCGGTTTCTTATAAAACTCTATGGATAACTATCATTTCTCTTACTTTTGACATTCTCCCCCTTCTCTAAACTCCTTTGTGTGTGTGTGTGTGTGTGTGTGTGTGTGTGTGTGTGTGTGTGTGTGTGTATAACATTTTCCTGGTATTACATCTAACTCCTTAGCAGCATATTCATTACCTCATTTATCCCTGGTACTTATTCTATTTATCCCAAATGTTGGCACTCCCACCCACAAATTCTCATCATGGTTTCAAGTAGTAGTTACATATATTTACGCCTAGTATTTCTTTCCATGAGTTAGTTCTAGACTAGTGTAACTACTTACTGCATATATATCACTCAAAATATGAATCCTGAACTCATCCTGTTTTATGCCTTATTCCTCCACCCAAATGTATCTATTTCTGATACCACTGTATTAGTAATACAATTAACCCTTAATTAGATAAGGAATCTCTCTTGTTTCTTCCTCATCCCTATTGCTCAAATCTAATCAATATATTCAATGAATTTTAAAATTATATCTCCTAAATCTCTGTCAAATCCATTTTATTCTCCATGATCTCTACCAGTATACTCCCCAATACCTTGAGTTGGTCTAAGGGCATTTTCTCTGCCCTTCCACAATAATCTGAATTACAAATAGACAATAGAATAAGCTTATGACAGGCCTTTGCATGAAACACTGGTATATAGTAAACATTTATTCTGTTTATTAGGATTACATTCAATTGTACTGAATTATTTTCCTGATTCCAAAGTCATCAAAATTTTTGGTGAAAATTAAATAACTAAGCATATAAAATAATTGTATTGTCAAAAAGCCACCATCACTTATGAAAATATATTTTGGATT
>VMDO01018766.1:9213-41458 GCA_007922755.1 Pedetes capensis
CTCTCTCTCTCTCTCTCTCTCTCTCTCTCTCTCTCTCTTCTTCCCTCCTTCCCTCCCTCCCTCCCTCCTTCCACACTAAACATGACACTCCATACACGGCCAGGTCTTCTCCCCAAATATCCAGTTCCAGAGAGTACGTGAAGAACACAGCCAGACACTAAGATTGATCAAAGATCAATCAGGTTCAGCCATAAGAGAACAATCAGGTTCAGCCACAAGAGCAGTCAGTAGCAGCTAGGCAAACAGAAAGGGCGTCATGTCACTCTGACCCAGCATGTCGATGCGGCTCGAACCACGCCAAGGTGAGTCCACTGGGAAATCCCAATTTCTTTGAAAATGCAGACACATTCACTCTTTCTCAGTCACCCCTTGCCTAAAAGGATGTCCTTCTTTGGTACTCTGTTGCATAAGCTAAGGTTGAATTACCAACAATAAACAAATAATCAACAACAGTTTTTGGCCACAATGTGATAGAATTATTTTCTTGTGATGCTTTACTGTAGTGATTTTAAAGATATCCACAAATTCTTTGCTATGCCTGCCTTTAGAAGGTAGAACCAAATTTCCCTCCCTGAAATGTGGGTTGTACTTCGACAGAAGTGAGCACGTGAGATTTCCGAGACTAGGTCATAAAGGGCCTGTGGCCTTACTCACTCACTGGGATCAGTCTCTCTCAGGACTGGTGCCAGGCTCTCACATAGTCTGGCAGCCTGTGGAGAACGCCACATGGCAAGAACTGAGGCCCCTGACCCCAAGCCATGTGAATGAGTGACCTCAAAGGCTGATCTGGCCTCTTGATGGTAGCCTCAGGAGAAATCTTATTTGTGAAAAAGAAACTATATCTGTATTCCTAACTCTCAGAAACTGTGTCAGATAGCAGATGTTTGGGTTTTTGTGGAGCTGCTGTGTTATATGGTAACTTGTCTCAAAATAATAGATAACTAATACATTGAGAAGGCATGTGTGGCCAAATGGTCTTACAAGATCACCAAAAACTGGCAGCTTTTTACCTGAAAGTGGCTAAATTCTTCCTTATGAGTCTTTGTCTCAAGAGCTCTGTTTTCTTCTAGTTCTTAATGAAATCCTACATTGTTGATCAAGAACTCTAGGTGGGTGCCATGACACACACCTATAATCCCAGCAGCTCATGAGGCAGAGGAACATGGATTGCAAGTTTGAGGCCAAGAGCAGCCTGTGCAAGTTAGTGAGCCCCTATCTCAAAACTTAAGAAATGAAAGAAAGAGGGGGTAGAGGTGTAATTCTGTGGTAGAGCACTTGCCTAGCATGTGCAAGGGCCTGGGTTCAAAACCCTTGTTGTTTTTGTTGTTGTTAGGTGCTGTCAAGTCAGTATGAGATTCATAGCGACCCTGCATACAACAGGCAAAACACTATTGTCAGTGCTTCTCTGCTGTTCATAGGGTTTTCAATGGTGGATTGATTTTTGGGAGTGGGTTACCAAGTCCATCTCCCAAGCCTACAGCACCTGGTGTTCCCAGGCAGTCTCGATCCAAGTACTAAGTACTAACCAGGCTTGACCCTGCTTAGCTTCCAAGATCTAACGGGATTCAAAATCCTAGTAACGGAAAACAAAAACAAAAACAAAAACAAAAAAAAACAACTTTCTATCACCATTTCTTGAACCGCACATATTTTGACCTATCTCATCCCACCCCAAATCTCAGCTAGGTAAATGCCACCTAAGTCTGCTTATAGCTATACTTGTTGTTGTTGTTAGGTGCAATCAAGTCGGTATCCGACTCATATTGACCCTCATAGGGTTTTCAATGGCTGTTTCGGGATTGCCTTGGGAGTGGATTGCCAGGCCTTTCTCCCATTTTTGTATTGCTGGGAATTGAACGTGGGACCTTAGAGACTGCAGCACAGCACTCTACCAACTGAGCTAAATCCCAGCCCATAGCTATACTACCAGGACCTAAGCCTTCATCCATAGGTGGGGCTCTCTCCCCCTTGCCCTAAGAGCCACACAATGAACCCTGTGTTTGGAATGGGAGGCAGAGGCAATGGGCATCATGGCAAAGCTTTATTTTGATATGTTTTCATCAACAATCTTTCTTTTCCCAGCCCCCTTCCCCAAATGGTCTTGTAATAACAGCAAGTGCAACCTACCTGATTGGGCTGTGAGCCATGGAAATGCCTTCCTGTCTTTGGTGCCTTGTGAGCAAAGTAGTTAGAAACAGCTGCGACCTGGGGCAGGGAAGTAATAAAACAGTCGTTTAGGCTGGATGGAGAGCGAGTCTTTGCCCCCAGATCCTGCTTTCCTTACAACAGCCAATAGGCTTCTCCCTGCGGTGGACTGGACTTAGGCTGTTTCCTTTTATCCCCAGACAACGGAAACAGCTGCAGTTGCAAGTTATTGCTTGCCAGAATTTATTTCTCTCATACTTGTTCAAACATCTATGAGCTGAGGAAAAGCTGATGGAAGGGAAAGGATTCTCCACTGTCTTCAAATTATAGGTGACTTAGGAACTGAATTCATACTGACACCAGGATAGAACCAAGGATATTTTTTTCCTACAGTTCTGTCAAATCTACAGGATGAAACAGCATGCTGGTGGTGAGTGAGAATACGTATACTCCATATTCTTTTAGATTTTTTTCTGCATTATTTGGAACTTCCACATCAATGAGTGTGTGAGTCATCATAGTCACTGTACTGTAATCATCCTTCAAAAGAAATGCATGTTCCACCTGGTCATAAAAATTCTCAAGGTGAGTCAGGGAGCTCAGGAGATGCATTTGGTTCAGTGGGTGGATTCCCACCTCTGATCCTGGATCTCAGCTGCCCATAAGTTTATAAATCACCCAAAGGTCCTGAAGCCCTCAACCCAGCCCACAGTTTCATTCTCTTCCACTGGGATGTTTACTTGTGGGTTTTTCTTGCCTTCCCGATTCACACTTTCAATTTGGATTTTCAAAGCCAAGCCAAATTGATACTTTTCAAGAGTTTATTCCAATCTCTTCATTGTTTCCTAATTATGAGCTGGGTCCAAGAGATTTGGGATCTTGTGCCAAACCTGAAGTTATTCCAAATGGCTTATTTTGGCACTGAGTATTAGAAAAGTCTGACACATAGTAGGTACTCAATAAACATTTATGGAATCCTGGTACATATATAGTACTTTTTTAACTGAGGAAATTTCTTCATACAAAGTACAAGCAAGATGTCCCTGGCATGTGACACACTGTTTTGAGATCTCTTTGGTGACAGAGGACACTAAACAGAATTCCTGATTATTATACCATCTCCTGTGCTTAACTGATTTCCTCAAAGATCCACAGATATTGGAATAAATATGCTAAAGCGTTGCAGTTATTTAATCCATGATGATACAGAATTCAGTAATCTCCCCTAGACTCGTCATTCCCTGAGCTATGAAGACTCTTGGATGGACTTGGGTGTTACCATGATAGCTTGGCCCTAGAAGTTTTCTTTTAATAAAATGAAAGAAAAACTAGAAGGAGAGAAAAGAAAGAGGGGTCCTGTTAACTTTCAAATTAAATTAATTCATATGAGCATATAAAACAAAACGATGCTACATGTGAACTGAACTTTTTAAAATTCCATCCTGGGAGTGTCTCTCTCCCCACCCTATTAAATGAATCTTTCCCATTTCCTTATGCTTCTGAAGAATTGAGAAAGATTGATGAAAGTACCTTCTCTCAAAAATCCTCCCTGCCAGATCAGAACAAGGAAAATGAAAGAACCCAACAAATTCATCCATCAAGACATGCTTTCTGTCTCGTTTTCATCTTCTACCTCCTAGATTGCTAATCTCTCAGGCACCTTGTTTTCAATCCTTGTCTGATGGTGAGAATATTTATACTTCACATTTACTATGTCTAAATGTATTAGTGCTTTAGGACTTAATGTTAGCCATATACACCGGCTCTCAAAGAGTTCCATAAATATTAATTAGATCCTTAAACTATTTTGAAAATTAGAGTAGGTAAGAAAAGTGACCTTTAGGAAATCAAAAAGGATAACTGCTCTCTCCTAGTGAAAATTTGGGGGATTAATCTGGACACTGGGGCTTCCTGTGACATCTAACCATTGGCTGCACAACCCTGGCAAGGATTGTAGTTGTTTGTTGTTAGGTGCCATTGAGTCATCCACCTGTGAGTCAGGTCTGACTCACAGAGACCCTATGTATAACAGAATGAAACATACCTTGACTCTGTGCCAGGCACACAATCTTTTTTATGTTTAAGCCCACTGTTGCAGACACTGTGTCAATCCATCCAGTTGAGGCTCTTCCTTTCTTTTTGGCTGACTCGCCACTGTCCCAAACATGATGTCCTTCTCCAGGGATTTGGTACCTCCTGACTGCATGTCCAATATACATAAGACACAGTTGAGCCATCCTTGCTTCCAATGAGCACTCTGGTTACACTTCTTCTAGGAAAGATCTGTTGGTTCTTTTGGCAATCCATGGTATATTCAATATTTGTCTTTGTCTCCAGCACCATAATTCAAAAGTATCAATTCTTTTCCTATCTCTCTTATTCACTGTCCAGCTTTCATAACCATATGATGCAACTAAAAATGCCATGACATGAGTCAGGTGCACCTTTGACTTCAATGTGACATTTTTTTTTCTAATCTCCCTTTATTTGTAAATGTTGGTGGGGTACAGAGTAATACAGCATTGGCTTTTTCCAATATGCAACTACTACATCACTTTTGGTTATATTTTTATCAACTTAAAAGGTTTATGGAATCTTTTGACTAGTATGTAGTAAAACTTATATGCATATTTGGGTTAAGTTCCCCTATTTTTCCCATGTACTCATGAAGTTGCATCATTTACACTGAGATTATTCTCTCCTCCTTTATCCCTCTACATATTTTCTCCTCCCCATCCCACTTTCTGCAGTCTTCACTTCCCTTTGCTAGTTCCCTCCCTCCATTCAACACTTAAAGAGGTCTTTTGCAACAGCTTATCCCAATGCAATCTGTCTTTTGATTTCTTGACTCTGCTTCCATGTGTGTTGACTGTAGATCTAAATAAAGCAAAATCTTCGACAACCTCAGTCTTTCTTCTGCTTATCATGAAGTTGCATACTGACCCAGTTGCAAGGATTTTTGATTTCTTGACCTTGGAGTGCAATCCATACTAAAGGCTGTGTTCTTTGATCTTTATCAGTAAATATTCCAAATCCTCTTCAGTTTTAGCAAGCAAAGTTGTGTCATCTGCATAATGTGGGTTATTAATGAGTCTTCCTCCAATCCTGATGCTGCGTTCTTTATTAAGTCCAGCTTCTCAGATTATTTGCTCAGCATAGAGATTGAAAAGGTACAGTGAAAGGATACAGCCCTAACGCACACATTGCTTGACTTTAAGCCAGGCAATCTTTCCTTGTTCTGCTTGAACAACTGCCTCTTGGTCCATGTACAGATTTCTCAGGAGTACAATTAAGTTCTCTGGTATTCTCATTCTTCACAATGTTATTCATATTTGTTATGATCCACACAGTCAAATGCCTTTGCATGGTCAATAAAACATAGATGAACAACTTTTTGGTATTCTGTGCTTTTAGCTAATATCCATCTGACATCAGCAATGATATCCCTGGTTCCATATCCTCTTCTGAATCTGGTTTGATTTTCCAGCAGTTCTATACCTACATACTGCTACAGTCGCTTTTGAATGATCTTTAGCAAAATTTTACTTGCATGTGATATTAATGATATTGTTTGTTAATTTCCACATTTGGTTGGATCCCCTTTCTTGGAAATAGGCACAAATATGGATTTCCTCCAGTCAGTTGGCCAGGTAGCTGTTTTCCAAATCTCTTAGCATAAACAAGTGATCATTCCAGGTTGGATGGCACTCAAAGGATGACTGAGGGAGAGCTCCCTCCTCAAAGTAGACTCTATGTTAATGATGGGAACACAGTAAAGCCCCAGGTACCTCCATTTGCTGATGTGGCATGACTCAAAATGAGAAGGAACAACTGCAAAAATTCATTAATAACTGGAACATGAAGTGTATGTAGTAGGAATCTAGGAAAATTAGAAGTCATCAAAAGGGAAATGAAGAGCATACACAACAACATTCTAAGCATCAGTGAGCCAAAATGGACTAGTACTGGCCATTTTGAATCAGATAATCATATGGTCTACTATGCTGGGAATGATAGATTAAAGGGAAATGGGGTTGCACTCATTATCAAAAAAGACATCTCAACGTCTGTCCTGAAGTACAATGCTGTCAGTGATAGAATAATATCCACATGCCTACAGGGAAAGTCAGTTAATATGTCTATTATTCAAATTACTCACCCATCACTAAGGCTACAAATGAAGATAGGGAAGATTTTTAGAGCTTCAGCAATCTGTGATAGAGTTAACATGCAATTAGGATGTACCTATAATTGCTGGTGACTAGAATGCAAAAGTTGGAAACAAAGAAGGCTCAGCAGTTGGAAAATATGGCCTTGGTGACAGAAACAATGCTGGAGATCTCATGAGAGCATTTTCTCAGAACAATGATCTTTTCATTGCAAATCTATTTTTTCACCAACAAATGGTGACTATGCACAGGGAGCCTACAGCCATAGCACTGTGGCATCCAATCCCATCAGATCTCAGAAGCTAAACAGGGTCAAGCCTTGTTAGTATTTGGATGGGAGACCGCTTGGGAACCCCAGATACTGTAGGCTGGGGAGAAGAACCTGGCAACCCACTCCCAAAAATCAATCCACCATTGAAAACCCTATGAGTAGCAGAGAAGCATTGACAATAACATTTTGCCTGTTGTATGTAGGGTCACTGAGTCGGACACCAACTTGATGGCACCTAACAACAACATATACATGGAACTCACCAGATGGAACATACAGGAACCAAATTGACTACCTTTGTGAAAAGAGATGATGGAAAAGCTCAATATCAAAAGTCAGAACAAGACCAGCTGCTGATTGTGGGTCAGACCATCAACTACTCATATTCAGGTTCAAACTGAGACTGAAGAAATCTAGAACACATGTATAAGAGCCAAGGTCTGATCTTGGGTATATCCCACCTGAGCTCAAAGACCACTTCAAGAACAGACTTGATGTGTTAGGCTGGCAAGGATATCAGCAGTAAAGTAGGTTATTCTGTGCTAACAAACCACCCCCAAACCTCAGTGACTTATTTCTCACTCCCTCCATATGTCCTTCTCAGGGTAGCCATGGCATTGCACCACTTCACCCTTTCTCTCAGACTCAGGCTAAGGGAGACATTTCTATCCTGGACCTCACCAGTCTTGTGCCAATAGGCAAAGAGCACATGGAACATAATAGGCTGGATTTTCAAACTTCTTCCCATAATCTGTCCATGTCATCTCCCCTCATAGTCTGTGGTCTAGAGCAAGTCCAATGTCTCTTTTAAGGAGACACGGATATATAATCCTTTCATGAGGAGAGGCAGCAAGGGTTGGAATAGTGCACAATCTACCACATGAAGAAGACTTGGGTTTTCTTCCTTATCAAAAATCTGGCCTAAGTTACCTCTACAATAAAGCTTGTGATGCAGTGATTCTGAAAGCCACTTGGCAATGAAGGAGGGCAGTGTTGTAATTACAGTTTATGTGTGCCTGCTATAAGCACCATAAACACAATGGTCCCCATAAACGCAGCACAGTTAGGAAAGGTTCTTGTTCAAGTCATGGTCGGTCAGTCCGGATTTTCTGGCAGATGCTTACCCACAATGGCCTTGTTCTTTCCACCTGAAAATTCTGCAATACTAAAACAATGAAGGGGATTGACAAAGTCCAGGGTTGCTGTGAAACTGAAGGGTTTTCTTTAAAATGCTACCTGCTTCACAATTACCTTAAAATTTCAAAATGCTGATATGAGTCTCCTAAGCCTCAAACCAAACAATGTTGCCCCTGAAGTCATTTTAATTATGAGCACATCTTAGGACCCCGCTCACCATTGTTTGAACAAGGAAAATCCATGGACTCCTGGTTCTCATCCAAATCATATGGCAAGAATCATTTTATTTACCTGGATATATTTAAATGATTGACTGAGCATCCTAGTCACAATCCTTTTTTAAAAATCTTGAAAACAAGTATTGGGAGATAAGGAAGGTGACTAAAAATTACTGATAAATGATTTAAATACTGTAGGCTCAGAATGCCTTATTTGAAACACTTGGAAGGAGGTATGTTTCAGAATTCATCATTTTCATCTTTCTGAGAGGAGACACAGTGCATACACAAAGTATTATTTAACACTTACATCAAGGTAGGAGGCTGTACACCTATTCAAATACATAAAATATCTGAAACATACCGATATATGTATATATAAGTAAGGAAAAATACAATGTGCTCAGATCTGATTTTCTTTTCCTAAACAAGTCCGCTACAAGCTTATAGTAAACTTTGGGGTTTTCAAAGCTTTAAGGACTTGGCAATTATGGATGAGGGACTGTACTTTTTGTTTGTTTGTTTTTGAGGTACTGGGGGTTGAATACAGGGCCTCAAACATCCTAGGCAAGTGCTCTACCATGGAGCAGTACCCCTAGACTCCCCTCCTTTTATTTTATCTTTTTTTTTTTTTTTTTTTTTTTTTTTTTTTTTTTTTTTTTTTTTTTTTGAGATCAGGTCTTGCCAAATTGCACAGGCTGCCTCTGGCCTCAGAGGCCTCCTGAGCCACTGGGATTATAGGTGTGTGCCATGGTGCCTTGCTGGGCTTGTATTTTACTTCATATTTTATATATTCCTGTGAAACACATATTAAGTAAAAAAAAAAAAGGCAAGGTAAACAAAAGCATGTGTAGGGTTTTCAGTGTCTAATTGTTTTAGGAGTAGGTTAGCCATGTCCTTCTCCCTAGTCTGTCTTAGTCTGGAAGCTCAGCTGAAACCTGTCCTCCATCCATGACTCTGCTGGTATCTATAGTACCCGTGGCAGAGCTTTCAGCAGCACAGCTACATGCAAGCCCCCACAGTACGGCAAACTGACAGACGTGTGGGGGTTAGTGGAGTTAGGAACCAGAATTCCTGACATGCAAAAGGTAATACAGAGGTTTTATTGGAAAAGTTATGAAAAGCCCCTGAGACTTTGAGTCAGAAGTGTCAGTATAAACTCAACAACCAAACTGAGAGAAGAGTATTCCTAAAGAAAGAAGAGAAATGAGAGAGGAAACGCATGCTTAAAAGAGACTTAATAAACATAACTAACCAGCTATTGATACATGTGTTTCCTTGCCCAGTCCCTCAAGAAGACCTAGAAACCAACTTAGAAGCAATGACCACTGAAAAGAAATAAGATTATGGTCTGACTATATCTTACATTAAAAAGAACAGGGCCCCTTGGAGGTCTGGCTGATTCTAGGTCTGGGGTGGGAAATGTGTGCTATAAGCCCAGAACACTTCCCATCTCAAAAGACAGGCAGCTATCAAAGACCCCTGGTGTTATATCAAAATGAATCAAGAGCTAACTTGAAGAAATTCCCAGGGGCCAAAAATGGGAAAATTTCAGCATCAATAAGAATAATAACTACAATAGAATGAAACAGAGAAAATATATTTAAGCCTATAAAATAAATTCACTAGTCACTTTCAGAGAGAATATTTATTTCAACATCATCATCATCATCATCATCATCATCATCATCATCATTATTTTGGTGGTACTTAGGGGTTGAACCCAGGGTTCACACATACTTTGCAGTGCTCTGCCACTGGGCTGCACCCTCAGCTTAACTTTTATTTTTTGTTTTGCATTTTGAGTGCCTTGCTAAGTTATGCAAACTGACTTTGGCCTTGAACTTGTGATCCTCCTGCCTCTGCCTCCTGAGTTGCTAGGATTACAGGTGCGTGTCATTGCACCTGGCTCTACAATTATTTTTGAACACAAGTAAAAAAGAAAAGAATCAATCATCTAACCTACCTTTTCTGCACAGGTTATCATTGTGAGTTACCAAATAATAGATAAGGAGCTACTTCTCTTTGGAGAAAAAATAATCGAGCTGAATAAGTAAAGAAGGAATGATCAAATTAGTATATTCCACTTTGCATTTCCTCAGCTAATATGAATGCAGCAATTCCTCATCAGTGGTGGCTAGTATAACAAAAAAGAAGATGACTGGATATGATGTTCATTGTTTCCCAGGGTGACTGGTTCCTAGGCATAGCAACCCTCCCCTGTCTGCCTGCTTGTTATGCTCTGGGGGCTTCCATGTTGCTGTGATGCTGAAAGCTATGCTAAGCAGTATCTCAGATACAAGCAGGGCCACACCTGGTGGACAGGTTTCAGCCAAGCTTCTAGACTAAGACAGACTAGGGAGAAGGACTCGGTAGCTCACTCTCAAAACAAATTAGCCATTGAAAACCCCATGAATAGTAGAGAAGCACTGTCAAATATAGTGCCAGAAAATGAGTCACCTAGGCTGGAAGGCATTCAAGAAATGATTAGTGAAGAGTTACCTCCTCAAAGTCGAGTCGACCTTCATGATGGATATGGAGTAAAGTCCCTGGGACCTCCGTTTGCTGATGTAGCATGACTCAAAATGAGAAGAAACATAGTGGTTGCAATAATGGGCTCAAACATGAAAAGATGATGTGCATGGCACCTTGTTGAGTAGTATTTCATTCTGTTATACTCAGGGTCACTGTGAGTTGGCTCCAACTCGATGGCACCTATCAACAGAGATAGCAAACAACTTGCTTTCAAGCACATATTTCATATGGAGACCAACAATCCTGAGCCATATCCACCCCTCATCTCCCCACACCCCCAATCCCCCCATCTTCCTTTGGGCTTTTATACTAGGTCAGTACTCCCCCGCCCTAATCACCCCGAGGCCAGGTACCAACCACCAGAGATAACCTTTCTGCCCTGGAGCACAGTGAAATGATTCAATCTCGCCAATCCTATGTGGCTTGCTCTGATTTCCCTGTCCCTCAGAAACCACAATGAAGTCTCTTGCCCATGTTGTCCTCACGCTTTTCCTGCCTCCTGACTTATTCTGTGCTTTCCCTGCTGCTTGCCTGCCACCCCAACAGTGGGAGGTGGCCCCTTCCTCTTGGGAACTGTAAGGAATAAGTGGTCTTTTCAGCAGCAGACATCTCCTGGTCTATTGGCTTCACCACACCTGAATAAATATAAAATCATTTGAAGACATCTTGATGTGAGAAACTCTACAAGAAAAATGGCAAACTGCAAGGGGATTTACCTCAATAAAAAAAGAAGAAGTAGCAAGAAAATAAAAGAAGGAGGGCGATCCAAGCAGTAAAAAAGCCAAATGAAATATATCAACCAATTGCAGTTGTATGGACTTCATCTTACTCCCAGTTTGAACCAACTGTTATAAATATTAAAAGGCCACTGGAGAAATTTGAACAATGACTGGGTAGCTAATATCTGATGTCATGGAATTACTGACCAAATTTCTTAGTATGATAATGGAAACATGGGGATAATTTGTTTAAAAACCTCTCACAGAATTCACATGAAATATTGATGGACAAAATGCTATAATGCCTGATGTTTACTTTATAAAAATCTGGAGTAGAGAATAACAGGCAAAATGCTTAAGGTAGTAGGTATTAAAGCAAGGTTATAAAAATATTATATTTACTATGCTGTTTCATTTTGAAATTTATACTTTTTTATAATAAAACTTGAAAACAAAACCAGAAACTTCCTTGAAAGATGTATTACTGATTGCCTCAATTTTTAAGAAAAGATAAATGAATTCAGAATGACTAAATAAGTTGCCTAATTGCTAGGACCCAGTTGAGCCAGAATCCAAGTCCATGTATGTCTGACGCCCACATCCCTTGCCCCACAAAATCAAAATAATGGTTAACTCTGGAGGCTGTTCCTGTGGCTTGTTCATGGAGAGGACCACATTCTTGTATTCCCAGAAGGCACCAGCCCAAAGCAAGGGGACCCACTGCACTTGCTGTAACTGCAGACTTTGCACCAGCCTCCTCCTATGATTCTATTGCTGGGTTTCTTCAGGTCTAACCCTCATCCCCACCCCAATTCATTGCAACAACAGAGATCTCCCTTTTTTTTTTTTTTTTACTTTTCTTATTTTTTCACTTTCTAAATTCTTTTATGTTTATTTTTATTTGCTCTTGTTGCAGTGCTGGAGATCACATGCTAAGCAAAAGCTCTCCCGGGGAGCTACACCCTCAGCCCCTGGATTCTCACCTCAACATCCCAGGGCATCCTGCAGAGAACACATTAAAATGTTTACCTGGAGGAGAAGCCTGTCACCTTGAGTGCACTGAGACGTCCTCGCAAGATTCTTTCAAAGGGTTCTCTTTTCCAGTAGCATTTTGTGAAATTTAACCCCTTGCTTTCAGCTTACAAAGCACGTGAAACAATCTCACTGCTTTTGCCTGCATGTTGCACTCCAAATGCCCCATCTTAGCTCCACCCCCTCCCTATTCAGTAGACTTCTCTCTAAATTACTTTTCACTGCTTGCAAAAACTCAAATCTAATGTTAATAACGGTCCCCCCAAAACCCACAGTGCCTTCTCCTTATTTAGGTTGAGGAGTGGCACGAAGTGCTTTGAAATATTATCCCCTTTAATCCTCAAACTAACCCTTCAAAGAAGGAAGATTTGCTGGCAGTGAGGCTGTTCAAAGAGGGAGCTCTGAGGCGGGATTAAGGTGGTCCCAAGATCTGAATTAATTTTAGCCTTGACAAAAAATGTAGTAGCCTAGACACAAAGAGGAGTCTTGGAATGATTTACAAACCAATTCTCAAAGTATCGCTTTGTCCTATTGTCTGTGACTTTGGGAGTTGTCTTTAAAGAGAGAAAAAGACTGCAGTCTGGGTAATCTGGTCTCCCCACCCCCCTACCAGCAATGATCCAGCAGTAGCCAGCAATTCTTTCTTTATTCTGACTTTTTTTCTAAACTGAGAATTGCATAGAATTTGTCTTGGCATCTCACAATGTGTAAAATTACATGAAAACCAAGCCCTTCCTGGATTTACCCTTTGGATTTCTGCATGGAACACAATTGTGAGGAAATAAAATGCAACTAGGAAAACTTTTTTCTTCTTCCCTCCTAACTCTTCCTTCCCCCCATGCCTCCCCGTGCCAGGATCACTTCATAATGTTTGCTACTCTTTTTCTTCACTGGAACATCAAACTTTTTTCCAAACACATTGATGGAGAACATCTCAGTAGCCACAGGGCAGAGTGAGCATTTCTCTCTCCTTCAAGAATTTCACCTTATTCAGACTAAATTTAGAAGGTTATCAATGTCTTCACAGGGTTAGGGAGTGCTCCAATTCAATTTCCTTGTGATAGACTTTAAACTGCTTCCTAGTTCTGGTGCATTAAATCCTGGGCCTGGAGAAAAATATTTGCTTCCCATGTGAACTTCAGGAAGAAATGAAGGTTTGGGCTGTATATTGCTGGTTAGGAGCTCAGTGATTTTTATTCCTCCCTCTCAGCTAATATAGAAATTATGGTCTTCAAAGACTTTAATCCTTCCAGCTAGCCATTTGTCATTCTTTACTGAACATCGATAATGACAAGACTAGATATCACATTCCTAAGACCCTAATTACCTTCCCATTTCAAAACTAAGGCATGATGAAATCTTTCAGAAATGTTTTTTTTTTCCTTTAATGTGTAAATGTCCTTTTAAGTGATTTATTTAATAATATTCCTTTATGACTTTGTCCTCTATTACTTAGAAGTTTATTTCTCTTACCTGTAAATGGCACCATGCATCCTTTAAAACTCATCTTTTTTATCGTTTCTGGTTAACTCACCTCCTCATGGTCCCTTCTTTGTTCTATAAGCCTTAAGCACAAATATATCATTCAGCCTCAAGCACTTAGTCAAGTTGCTTTTCCATACACTTCTTGCTTCTGTTCACATGTAGTCTTGCTAACTAGACTGAAAGCTCTCCAAGGGCAAGAATTATTTTATCTTATACGGTTGTTGTTGTTGTTAGGTGCCGCTGAGTCAGTATCCAACTCATAGCGACCCTACGTACAATAGGTAAAACACTATTGTCAGTGCTTCTCTGCTGTTCATTGGGTTTTCAATGGCAGAATGATTTTTGGGAGTGGGTAGTGGGGTCCTTCTCCCAAGCCTACAGCACCTGGTGTTCCTAGGCAGTCTCCCGTTTAAGTACTAACCAGGCCCGACCCTGCCTAGCTTCCGAGATCTGACAGGATCTGATGCAACAGGGCTACAGCTGCAGGCATCCTATACAGTAGGGTTTGGCTTTCAGGAAGCACTCAATAAACACACAGTGACTAATTAACTCACAGCAATTAATTATTTGGGCAAGTGTCAACAGTAGCAAGAGGATGGCTTAATAACAATCACCTGCAATAATGGTAATACTATTCATAATAGCATTTCTTGAATTCCTTGTCTCTACTGGCTAACTTCTTGCAGATAATATTTATGAATTTTGCATAAGATTGCCATTGTCCTGACATTACTGCTTCATGAGATTTATAATCTTACAAACCATTTGTCACTGAAACAATGTGGAAGATAAAAGTAATTTCAGTAATACACTGAAAACATTATGCTGTTGAAATGTTAGTACAAACATCCTATAAAATAACAAAAGACATATTTCAAAAACATTCTAAGCTGGCAATAGGATTTCATATAGAAAGAAGTACCAGCAGGCCCTGTACAAGCATGTATTTAATTTTCAATGAGCCAAATTTCTTAGGTTCCAACTGAAGGTCAAGTGGACAAAGAGGACAGAGCCCTGCCTACCCTCTCCCTTACAGATTCTCTGGCATAGACTGGGGTATGGCTACCATCAGAGTATAACTCCTTTCTAACCAGGACTCTTGCATTGTAATAATCTCTTAGAGCAAGTGAGATGCATTCACTTCCAGGGCTTATGAAACTTATGATGGTAGAGGAGAATGTATCACCACTACAAGAGCCCCACCACAGCAGAATCACGATTCATTTTGTCATTTTCAACAAGAATTCAGTGTAGGTCTATTATCTGCCACATGCCAAGCACTCGTGTGCTCGTTGGTATCTCCCAGTCCAGTGGCAGAGGTGCACATAGACATATCACAGTACCACGGAGCGTGCACCACAATGGAGGTGGTGGACAAAGTGCAAGGAGAGCCACCTCCTGCCTCAGCCCAGGCCATACCTCCCAAAACAAGCTTGGAAGCTGCAAAAATACTCCAGCATGAAGCATTTGGTTCCCAAATTAATTGGAGACTTCTTTCCCCACCCAGCCCTCCAAAACTGGAGATAAAATCCAGTCACACAGCACTGCCCAAAGTATATTCCACAGACCACTCCTTCTGGGGGATGATAATGACTGTTAGCTGAAGGGAAAAAAAGAAAAAAGAAAAAGAAAAAAGGGAGGGGAATTGCTGGTACCTGCTGATTTAATTAGTGTAGGATTTCTCTCTGTGTGTGTGAATGGCGCCGGAATCTGGGAAATTCACACTACAGGCATGCACTTTGCCATTGATCTACACATCTTCAGCCCCAAATCCAGTCTTATTCGGTTGAAATTTTTAATTTAAAATAATTGTATTTCTTCCTGATCTCACAAGAGAAAAATAATATTCCAATATCTTCAACTTGGGTTTATTTTCTCAAGGAATGTCTAATTATTCTCAGTGTTTTGAAGTTTCTTTAGTGAAGAGAGTTATTATTGGGAATATATAAAACTACTTGTCTAATGCAATAAATTAGAATAGCTAATACCCTTTCAAAAGTTTTATTGTATTAAGAATTTACGACACTATATATTCTACATGTACATATAAAGGAAATACATGGGTATATGAAATCCCTGTTCCTTCTTTATTGAGGTGAACTACATGTAAAATAAACCTGGACATTTATTACACTCACAATGTTGTATAACTATCACCTCTGTCTAGTTCTAAAGTCAGGTAGGATTTTATAACCCCAAGAAAACCTCATACACATCAAGCAGTGACTCTCATTCTGCCCAAGTAACATTTGTTGGGCTATTGTGGATGATACTGTAATGAAGCTTCATGTACATGTATTCATCTGAGTACCCACTTTCAAGTCTTTAGAGTATAGACCCAGAAGAAGAATTTGCTGAGGCATATGACAATTCCACGTTTAACTTTTCAGCAGTCATCTACTTGTTTTAACAATTACTATATTATTTTACATCCTCACTAGCAATACGCAAAGATCCTAATTTCTATACATCCTTGCCAATACTGGTTATTTTCTCTTTTTTTTTCCTTTTATTTAGCTATTCTAGTGGTCCTGAAGTGGTATCTCATTGTGGTTTTGATTTGTATCTCCCTAATGACTAATAAAGGGCTGGGATTTAGCTCAGCTGGTAGAGCGCCGCTCTGCAGTCTCTGAGGTCCCGAGTTCAATTCCCAGCACCGCAAAAACCGGAGAAGGACATGGCAACCCACTCCCAAGGCAATCCCGAAACAATCTGCCATTGAAAACCCTATGAGGGTCGCTGTGAGTCGGACATGACTCGACAGCACCTAACAAAAACAACAACAATGACTAATAATGCTGAGCTTCTTTTAATGCGCTTTTTGGCTATTTGTATGCCTTCTTTGAAGAAGTATCTATTTCAAGTCTCTTGCTCATTTTTAAAATTGGGCTTTTTGTTGTTGAGTTGTAAGAGTTCTTTATATTCCCTGGAAGCTAGACCCTTAACAAATTGTTGTTAGGTGCCGTCCAGTCGGTATCCGACTCATAGAGACTCTCATAGGGTTTTCAATGGCTGACTGTTTCAGGATTGCCTTGGGAGTTGATTGCCAGGTCCTTCTCCCATTTTTGCGGTGCTGGGAATTGAACTCAGGACCTCAGAGACTGCAGCACTCTACTGACTGAGCTAAATCCAAGCCCCCCTTAACAAATACATGGTTGCAAATATTGTCTCTCATTTGGTAGGTTGTCTTCTCATTTTCTAAATAATGTACTTTGATGTGCAGAAATTTTTAGTTGTGGCAAAGTCCAATGTATCTATTTTTTTCTTTCGCTCCCTGTACTTTTGGTGTAAGAATCCACTGCCAACTTTGAGATCAGATCTATGTTTTCTTCTAGGAGTTTTATATGTTTAGATTTTATACTCGTTGTTTTGGTTTTGACTTTATTTTTGTATATTGCATTAAGCGTAGGTCCAGTATCATTCTTTTGCGTGTAGATATCCAGTTGTTCCAGTTCCATTTGTTTAAAAGACTATTTCCCTCATTAAATGGTTGTTGTCAAACAAATTTTGTTTCTCCATAATATGTTGTTTCCAATGGTATTTTCAGAATCATTAGTGAACTTTAAGATTTTGACCTAATAGTAAATTGAGTTATTAGTATCTATATTATACACTTGAAACACTATTTATATATTGTTTTGCTACCAGTTAGTAGGTTAAAAATAGATATATAAATTTACTTCTCCAAGAATATTTTAAAACACGTAGCTGATTATAAGGAGACATAGGCAAGATGATGGATACACTTGTTTTGTTTTAAATAAAATTGTCTGGTTGCTCCAGAATTGGGGGGGGGGAATACATAATTTAAGTCAATTTGAGGGTATACTGCTAGTATAGAAAGAAAGAAAAAGTAAACTTACTAGCTTATAATGCCTATATATAGTGAGTTTGAAAGAGGCAAGGAAATATATTAAATTTTTTTCAAAATTGGCTCAGTGATAATTGGTTTATTCATAAAGTGAAAAAGGATTGTGCATCATTGAATGTAAATTGCTGAAAGAGTGATAAACAAAAAGAGTTAAATAAGAATTTGGGTCTCTTTCTGTTAAAATGATAAATTTACCCTTGAGTATATAGAATGTTCCTAACAAAAACAAGGAATGTAGAAGAGAAGAGTTAAAGAGCATTTTTGCTTAGATACCAGTGGTCCTTTTTTTCACTAAAGCATTCTGTAACTCATTTGGGTGTCATACTTCTTAATTCATCTGAACAGGTCTTCAGTTTTCAAAAATTTACAGTTCCTAATAATCAATATTACTTACTGCTGTGCTTTCTTTAAGTAGTACTTGAAACTATTTCTTATCTTCGGGGATCTATGACAAATGCTGATATCATATCTCCTCTGACAAGTCTTTCTGTTATTATCTCTCCAAAATTCAAGACTCAAAGTCAGAACACCAAAGTTGCAATGATATCTATTATATTTATATTATCTTTGGATTTCCCAGATGTTCATTGGGTATTACAAAGATTTGATCTCTCATCTCATTAAAAAATAGAAAATAAAAAGAATCTGGCATTCTCATTTGATAAACTCATCACTGTTATGCCCACAATATGAAAAGCCAACAAGTCAAAAAGCTAAGCCCCTATGTATTGATTATAAGTAAAATGATATTAATATGTTTCTTATATCAGAAACATCTGTTCATACTTTCAACATAAGTTCAAAAAAAGGCACAACTGTTGATAAATAGGTTAATTTTAAAAAGACATTTTAACTTTCTATATGAACATTTGTCAATCTATGACCATAAAAACATGCAGGGATACATTCAAGTCCCTGACCTCCAGAGATTTGACAATGAGGCACTGTGTATACGTTCCTATTCCCAAGGTAAGCATCCTTATAAATTGATTGCTAATTCCATCTCACAGGGGCTTTTACTTTTCTATATCCTGATAGTTATTACAATAAATAGTCAGAACCTTTGAGTCTCATTATCCGCAAGTATTTTCTGCTTTTCCCTTACATTCACTTAAAGCTCCCTGTCACAAGAACAGACCAGCGGTTGAGTCTGAAAGAAATATCAAGAGCCTCACTAGAGGACTGAACCTGACATCCTTGACAGTTGAATCTACAGAGAATAGACTCACAGGTCCAGGCTCCCTATTAAAACCTGACATCCTCACCACACACTATTAGACTGTACCAAGAAGCCAAGCCAGGATCCCAGACACTTTCCTGTCCAAAAGCAAATGTCTTCATGGAAACAGACTGTTTAGTCTAAGATCAACAAAGTGCAATTTAATTCCCTAGGACTACATGAATAAAATGAACTGATTTAGTTTTGCTCAGTGTTCTATTTCAAATAGACGGGAGGGGAAAAAAAAGAAACCTTAATTTATCACTGAACCTCAATTTAACAGGTTACATGTTTTCAAACTGATTGTGAAAACTCTGGATGATATTTTGTTCCTATTGTGCCCTTCGGATACAAGGGAAAAATCCTATGAAAGATCTTAATATAGATTATAAATTAATAAATCATAAGGGAAAACTTTAGAATAATGATTTTATAAAAAATAAGACAATGGTTAGGTATTGTTCAAAGTGCCTTTATATAGTTCCTTTAGTCTCTGTAACTATAATATTGTTTCCATAGGTTAACAAGAGTATGTTCTGTTTCTAATCTGGGTATAATTGGATAACTCAAATCTGTAACCATGATCATGCCAGAAATCTCATTCAATTAGGTAAGGCAAGCCCAAGGACTATGCCTTCACATGCAAAAACAAGGCCTTCAGCCTCCTCCCACAAAACTGGCCTGCAACCTGCCCCATTGCTCACACAACAGCCTCTGCCTCCCAGGCTGGCCTGAAACACTGACAATAAGTCGGTGTCAGGGAAAGGTGAGACCCTGATCCAGCCAGAAGTTACAAGTACGTGGGGCAAAGCCAGATAAAAATGAATTGGGTGGTTCTGGGTGCTTCTTTGTGCCTGATTCCAGTGGGGAAAAAACAAAACAAAACAAAACAAAAAAACGATACAAAAAATAAAATACCTCTGAGAGACATAAAGGTCATTTATACCCCAAAGGGCTAACCAAGGCCTCTGTATAGTACTAACTCTTAATCTTTAATATTGTGCTTCTCTAGATTTACTAAATTTACCCCCAAAAGGAGTTTTTGTATGTTGTATACTCATTACTCCTGTGAGAATAAAACATCAAATAAGATAAAACATCAAATAATGATACTGGATCAGAAAATTGCCAAGCATCCTATGTGGTTAAATCTAACCATTAGAAGCAGGAATTTAGACATAGGAAGGACTCTGGAAGCCAAGCCAATACTTTGGTCTACTCTCATTATGTCTAAGGATATGACATAGCACAACCCAGAAAAAGAAAAAAAAAGAGTTTGTGTTCTGAGATAAACCAAAAATAACAGGGTCACTCTGTCTATGCCTGGTCCCCCAAGATAATAAAAATCTGAACAATTTCTAAAAGACTACTGGCTCCCTAAATAAAAGAGGGCTTTATCCTTGACTTTCTTGGTGTCTGTGTGAAAGTGAAAAGGTTACTGTTTTCACCAAGAACAAAGTAATGTAATTTGACAAACTTGTGATCCTGACATTTTCTTCATTTGTTCCTTTACGTGGAGGCTCAGTCCTTCTGAAATCTGATTCACTTCACCTTTTACAAGTTACATTTTTCTCATTTCTTTTCTAAATTGAAGGGTTACCTCATCAAAATTTGCAGAAAATCACCACAGCTAAATAATCAGACGTGCCCATCGATGAGGGTTACTCACTCATTCAAGGCATTTTCACGTGTCCTTGCGGCAGTGTTCCCCCAGGGGCAGAAGCTGTCTGGTGGCTGCTTCTTTTCCCCTCCCCAGAGCTCGAAGGCCACAGGCTTCAGTGAGTGCTCACTGCAGAGGGAGCACATAGGTGCTGTCGCCACAGCTGGGGGCTAATTGGTTACTTAGGGCCACTGGTCTATGGGGGTAAGACTACGCAAAAGGAGATCAGTTTGGTTTATAGTCATCAATGTAAAGGGACCCTCAGTGCAGTGTGCTAAGGGACACTGCATTTCTCCTTGTGCAGCATCTGTAAGTTTTGCTCAGCGCGTCCTTCATCTCATTATATTGCCATACGTTTATGTCCTGGTTATCCTCGAGAAGCTCAGCCCTTGCTCCCCTGGAATGTGCTAAAACAGAAAAGGAAAAAAAAATTGCACTGCTATTCTTGGCCTGCTTAATGATGAAGAGCTTCAGATTCTCTACAGAATGAAAGATTCAATTGTGTGAGGTCACCAGGTCACCATCGCCCTCAGAACACTGCTATTCAGAGCGAAACATCCTTCTGAGAGGGGTCCTTCGAGTTTAATAACATCAGTCAACTTCAGCCAGACCCCGGGAGAACACAACCCCCAAATGAGCCTCTGTGTGCTGTCTATTATGGAGGAGCTCTGGTTTACCTTGTGTGCAATTTTAGATCATCAAAGGTGACATTGAACGCTGTCTCCTAAATCTCAATCATGGCCTTAACCACCCTGTGATTTAGCCAGTAGCAGCTCTGCGATACTTTGGGAACAAAGGCTGGGGGAGAGGCTTACCCCACAGCAGGCAGCAGAGAAACACACACCATAAAAACGATGCAAGAAAAAGAGGCTGCTCTCCTTGTGGTACCACACAGGATTGTTATGACCCTAGGAGGATGCTGTCAGATATTTGCTATACACCGCTTCTCCTTCAGTTTAGAATCTGCATGTCATGACACCTGTCCTCTTAACGCTTAGCATCCACCTCAGTCAACGTTAAGTAGGTACAAAAGAAAGGGAAAAGCATGTACTTCAAATTCCTGCTTACTAATGCGCCCAAGAACAAGGACAAAACTCCAATAATGCTGAGTGAAAAGGGCAGAAGCAGTGGGTAAATATTATTAAGATTCCATTTATCTGAAGCTCAAGAGCAGGCCAAATTAACCAGTGTTGATAGACATCAGGAAGGGGTTGTGTCTGAGTACTGTGAAGGACCAGGACCAACCAGGCACAATGGAGCATGCCTGTAATCCCAGTGACTTGGGAGGCAGAGGTAGGAGGATCGTGAGACCAGAGAGCCTACACAACTTAGTGAGACCTTGTCTCAAAATTTAAAAAAAAAAAAAAAAAAAAGGGCTAGGGGTGCAGCTCAGTGGTAGAGCATTTGCCAAGTATTTGTAAGGCCGTGGGTTCAGCATTCCTAGTACCACACACATACACACACAAAAAGGAATAAAGAAAAGAAAATGTAATAGCTTTCTGTTTTCCTATTAATTCTGCTCACTATGCAGCATACCAGAAAAGAAAAGAAAGGAAAAGAAAAAGAAAAATGATAAGAAAAGCAAAAAGAAAAAGGGAACAAGAGGGATGGGGGATGGAATGAGGGATGGAATGGGAGATGGAATGTGGGGTCAAAGAAATGGTTCTTATAGGGGTATATTTGTTGTTGTTACGTGCCATCAAATTAGTGTCCTACTCATAGTGACCCTATGTACAACAAGCAAAACACTATTGTCAGTGCTTCTCTGCTATTCATAGGGTTTTAATGGTGGATTGGTTTTTGGGAGGGGGTTGCTGGTCCTTCTCCCAAGCCTAGAGCACCTGGTGTTCCCAGGCGGTCTCCCATCCAAGTACTAACCAGGCCCGGCCCTGCTTAGCTTCCAAGATCTGACGGGATCAGATGCTGAAGTGCTATGGCGACAGACATAGGGGTACATGCACATGCAAAAATTCCTCACATTTCACTGTATGGGCCTTTATGTACAAAAGTTATATTTCAACTTTAAATGGATTTTAGAAGCTTGATACATATACACAGTGGTGGTGTTGCAGTGCTGGTGCCCTCAAGTTGTACCCAATTCAGAGCGGCCCTCATAGGGTTTTCAATGGTTGATTGGTTGGGTAGTGAACTGCCACATCCTTCTCCCCTTAGCTAACTCTAAAGTCAAGGCTTAACAGACCACATGGGAGTTCCTCTCCCCTACCCTAACCCTCACTGAAGGGACTCAAGATTGCCAGACCCCTGCTGCCCTCCCTCCACCTGGAGGAGTGGAGGGGATGGTGGCTGCCCCACTGTTCACTGCCCACTCCTACCCCCCTGTGGAAGTACTGGGATATAGCCCAGCCCATGTGCACAATTCCCATTATGCTCACCCTGCTGGCCTGTAGCTTCTTCTCCTTGTGACCACAACACTGCAGCATGGTCATCCTTAAGATGACAACATGGTATGGCATCTCCATGCCCCCTCTGTCCCTCTCACCACTCGGTCTGGGAACACATGTCAGCCCAGCACCCTGCCGTCTGCAGACCCCGCTGCTTGGACTCTCTGCACCTGCCCCCCCAACAGCTCCACCCTCTTTGCTGTCTGCTTTACAGTTCTTTTCCCTTAGTTAATCACAACATCCATGAGCTAATTTGTGCCTCATTTGTGAGTCACTGAACGTGATGGAACCTGAATTGGAATGGAAATTCATAACCCTGGAGCCAAAGAAAACAGGACAGGGGATAGACTCTGGTCTGGGGCTATGTCTGGCTGTAGACTTATCCCCTGTGCTTCTTTCTGCCCATTGTTCTGCCCTGTGGGCAATGACTCTTGCTCTCCCATTTGATCTGGGTTTTCACTTATTGGGTTTTGGTCTGTGTCCACATAACACTGTGGTATACTATCTCTGCATTAGGCATTGGACTTGGGATGCTTAAGCAAAAAAGAGAGACATTTGAAGATGTCCTTTGCCAAGCTCAGATTCAAGGTTGTATTGAAGCACTATTATTGATGCTCATTTCTATGGGCAACATTTTTAAATGGGAGCAGAAAAACATTTTCCATAGGTTTCCTTCTATTGGCAAGAATCCCTTACAATATTCCTGAGATCTGAGGGAAACAGTCCCCTGTGCTGTATTTTTGCTGCACACTATGGATCAGTAGCAAGGAAAGCTCTGTCTGCCTCCCTGTGGACCAGTGTTCTAAACCTGGCTGTGCCTTCTGAGTAGGGATGTTCAGTGTTTATCTCAAAATCATATTTTTTCTCTGTCCTTGTCCATGCTCAGTCAGGTGTTTCCCCTCATAAATCCTCAGGTTTAAATTAAAATCTGAATAGACAGAAAGAAGGCAGACAGAAAAAGCTCCTCTCTTTAACCATTTAAATGTAATAGCTTTCTGTTTTCCCATTAATTCTGCCCACTATGCAGCATCAGGCATAGTATTATTTATTTATACCAGAGTTTTCTATCTGCCAAAATGATTTGCATTGTTTCAGTTTTTCGGCACTTACATTTTGGAAGTCAGAGTATTCCCATTTCATAGGTGCAAAACCAAAGTCAAGGTCATGCCTGAGGAAGCATTTAAGAATTCAAGGCCTGAGTTTCCAATTACTGTCATCATTCCTGAGTTTTACCAAATCGTTTGGTTCCATATCCATCGCTTCCCCATAAGCCACCCAGAGAATGTTGAGAGAGTCACTTGCTGTGGCTCCATGGATGCGGGAAGGGGCCTCGATCCTACAGGAAGCCCTGATTCCTGGGAGTGGGCCTCTCACTCCTGGACAGAAGGCCCTGGGGTGGGGCCCAGCATGACTGTCCCATCTGTCCAGCCCCCTCACTGGCAGCCCAGGGACACGGGGATGCAACATTCAGCAGACTTAACACATCTGCTGTCTCCTTCAGCATCATGAGCCAATTCTTTTTGCCATTACCTATTATCCAAGAAAATGGGAGGACTCATGCCATTTCCACTTTGTTTTGTGTATGGTTAAAGCTGATAGATGGGGAGCATTTGGTTCAAGACACAGGGGCACTGATTTTAACTACAGGTTACCTGCCGAGTTCCCCTAAAATAGTCTCTCATGATGAGTATTTGAAAAAATGCTTTCAGGTTGTTCATGATCACATTGCCGATGTCTTTAAATATGAAGCTGGCCCTGTGATACAAGAGGAACTGATTACTCAACTCTTCTCAGAGATGACATTGCTTTGAATATCCAATCCCCATTTCTTGATTAGATAACAGCTTACACATTGTTCTGGGAAGAGAGACCAAAATTCTACCAGCTAAAAAGTAGGCTAGAGAATGAGTCTGATTCCCAAATCCTTTCTTCCCAACCACCCCCCTACCCCCTTGTCACTTGGTTCCAAAACATTACCTACCGTGATTCTGATCATTAACTGGGGCTTTCTGCTATACAACAAATGAACTAAAACTCATGAACTGGTTTCATTTTCCCTTAAAGCCTACTCATTACTCAGAAGCACCAAACCTCAGGCTTAGAGTGTAGGCTGCTTTATAACCTAGGGCCAGGTCCACTCACTGTAAGAAGACTCAATTTGCATCTTCTCCCAGGCTCGTGGGATTTTCCCTCACTTCCTGGAGGAGCCTGAGCAAGTCCTCCCCGCTTCTCTGGAAGCCCTGCTCCAGGGAGCTCGCTGGAGACAGGGAGGGGGCAGAACTGTCACCCCGGACCCATGAATCATCCCCACTGCACATTCTCAGCAGCAAAACCGGCCTCCTTCCTCTACCCCAGGCCATCTCCTACTTACAAACAGTTCTCCACTTCTGAAAGGTTGCTTTTAGAGCAATTGTTAGCAAGGCAGACGGCACCCCACAGGCTCCTTCCCTAGCAATACCAGCTGTGCATCCAGAAAATTTTTATTCTTACAACTAGTCAGCTCTGGCCCACTGCGACTGTCCTGGGGCCAAGAAGATAAATAAGCATTTGACTCTTTAGAAACTCCAAGCGTTAAATGATGCAACTTTACAAATATGTGGGAAAAAATGGGGGACCATAACCCATAACTGCATATGAGTTTTACTACATATTAAACAAAGGGTTCCATAAACTTTGTAAGTTGATGAGAGTGTAACCAAAAGCAATGTAATAGTTGCACAATGGAAATAGTGAATGCCTTATTATTACTCTGTACCCCACCAGCACTGATCAATATGAGGGGGAAAAAAAGGAAAAAGAAACTCCAAGTATTTGAAGGAATGAGAAGCAGGCAGTAGATACAGGGGAGAAATCACAGTTAGAAATAGCCTGCCTAAGGAGGATCGCAAGTTCCAGACCAGAGGCAGTCTGAGTAATTCAGTGAGACCCTGTCTCCAAAAGTAAGAAAACGTGCCAGGGGTGCAGCTCAGTGGTACAGCACTTGTAAAACATGCAAGTGTGAGGCCCTGGGTTCAACCCCCAGTACCACAAAAAAAAAAAAAAAAAAAAAAAGGAAAGAAAGAAAAGATAAGAAAAAAGAAATAGCCTGCCCATATGTTGAACAAGACTGGTCAGCATAACCTCTCTCGCCCTGCCTAGAAACATGCATTGTGTTGTTAACACGTTATAGGGAAACAGCTGTCCCCCAGTCCCTTGGAGACCTCCTGGGTGTCTGCATAAGCCACGCCCTGGCCCCTGGGGAGGCAGCCCCTGAGTCTTGGCAGACCCCCTAGGGACCTTCCCCGGAAGTTCTTCCCACCCCCATGCCTGTCTCCCCGGGGATGATGTCACAAAGCCATTGCTCAGCACTGCCAGCTTCTGAAGAGGTCTGAGGCTTCCTCCCTGCCCCCTTGGAAGGGAGCTGCTGGCTCCGATTGGCTGGTCAGCAATCAGGCACCTCTCTGTTTGGTGTCACCCTCCTTTGTGTACAGGACAAGGACCTCAGGAAGCTGGCACTTCAGTTAATCTTCCTTTCCTTCCCTATGTGGCTAATAAACTGAGAGTGTCTTACTGTATCTTTACGAGTCCAATCAGTCTGCCCTTGGCCTTGGCTTCACCTCACCTTGTCTGCACTTGACACGTACTTGTTATTTAACATGTACTTGGGCAAAAGGCAATGCCTTTGAAAATCCAAATAACTCCAGAACACTTTTAGGGGGAAGAAAAGCAGTTTGTAGACCCCTGTGAGAATGTGTTGAAAGGCAGAGGTGCTCCGCCCACCCAAGCTCTAACTGCACAAACATTTGTACATATTTTCTGGACATGTTATAGATGGTCCTCAGGCAGAAATCCTCTGCTCTAGGACTGGTCCTACCAGTCGTTTGTGCTTTGGAATAAAATCATATCATCAGATCGGTTTCTTCATATTTATTAAGGGTCTCCTGTGCTAAGGCAGGCACCATGCTAAGCAGTTGGTATACAAAGGGCAAAGACAGTATGCCCTCCTGGAGCATACAATCAGCCAGTGTCACGTGGAAGACAGGCATTAATCCTACAAGAACAGAAATCAATACAAAATGCAGCTGTTTGCATTAAGTAGAGAGGAGAGGTGCATGGTATAATGAGGACTTGTTATCAGGATTTGACCCAGCCAGGGGGCACAGAGAAGCATCTCCCAAGGAAATAACTCTTGAGCTGAGGTCTGAAGGAGTGCAAAGGCAAAGAGTGGCATGTGCCAAGGCCCTGTGGCAGGTGGCAACAGAGCCTGAGATACCGAAGGAAAGCAGTGTGGCCGGAGTACAAAGGGCACAGAGCAACGTGGAGGAGATGAAGCAGGAGATGTGGGCGGGTGTAGACCACACAGGGTATTCTAAGCCTCAGTGAAGAGTTTTGGCCATGTTATAAAAAGAAATGAAAAGACGTTAAATGGGGGTCAGTGGGTGGGGGTACTGATAGTGATGACACGGATTTGTGTCTCACATTGCGACTGCAGTGTGAAGAGGGACTGGATGGGACTGGAATAGATAAAGGAAAAACACCTAAGGGAGGTGGGAGGGAATAGGTACAAGGTTAGGGAACGGTGTTAGACTTGGAGGACAGGGGCAGATTTGGGAAGGCAGAGGAGAGAAGACTGCAGGACTTTACTGAAGCATGCTGGGCAGGTCTGAGCATTCTCAGAGGAGAGGGAAAATTAGGAATGATGGAGGGGCTGGTTGAGCTATGAGTCCCTGGAGAGGGGCCGCCAGCCTAAGGAGAAGACAGGAGGAAATTCATCCCTTTCCTGCTTTTTAAAGGAAGAGTGACTGTGCAGGGCGCAGGCCGAGGAGGGCAGGAGCGCAGGGTGTTAGAGAAAGAGCGGCACTGGAGAGACCTCCTCAGGGTCGGCCTTTGGCCCTTCCTATCCTTCCTACGTCCTGCCACTCCCCAGTCCCTCTCTGTTAAGACGGTATCCACCCTCATTGCTCATGGATTACAGGTTCTAGAATTAGAAAGAAAACAGATAGCCCAAACTAACATCTTATTGCCAGCTGAACTTCAGAGGTAAAAATACTATCCAAGAGTTTTGATGTTGTTTTGAAAAGACAAGAAATTTATTTTCTCCAAAGGTATCCTGTTGAGACACTCTTCAAACATTTGGCAGAAGGAATTTGCTACCCACTGTACACTGCAGAAGTGACCATGTTATCCTAATACCTGCTGCCGTTCCCAGGTCCACACCTCAGGAAGTCACCCTCAGACTTTACAGTAATTTCTATAATCACACTTCACCGAGGCCTGGAGAGGCTCTCAGGACTGCTCTCCTTTCGCGCACTCTCCCTGAGTCTGGCTCTCCAGGTTCTTGAGCTGATCTGTGCCTCCTACTTCTCCAAATGTCCCGTGTTCTATAACTACCTAATTGCTCCTCAGTTCTTTCAGATGGAAGGTCCATTGCCTCACTGCAACACTGCTATATTCGAAAAAATGTCATCTTCACGACCTGACTCACACTACTGTACAGATAAATAGAAGCTTACCAGGCCCTCCATCTACAGACACATCTTATCCCAAACATTCTGTGTTTTCATTTTCAATAAATCAACATGCTTAGGGCATACCAGGAGAAGAGATTTGGAAGGCAAAGAAGCCACCAGATAAACCAGATCCACCTGGTAACTACCATCCTTTAAATGATTTCTCTTTAAAAACCATCACTTCATCTACTCCTGAAATCATTGCTGTTAGGTGCCATTGAGTTGGTATGTGACTCATAGCAACCTTTCACACGATAGGTAGAACACTATTGTCATGCTTCTCCGCTATTCGAGTTAGCCATGGCTGATTGGGGTTTTTGTTTGTTTGTTTGTTTGTTTTTTGGGGGGAGTTGCCAGGTGCTTCTCCCAAGTCTACAGCATCTGGTGTTCCCAGGAGGTCTCCCATCCAAGTACTAACCAGGCCTGACCCTGCTTAGCTTCCAAGATCTGACGGGGCCAGGTGCCACAGTGGTATGGCTACTGGCCATGAAATTACAGGGTGTATAAAATTTCTAGGTTTTACCATTACGTAGTCATTCTCCACCCCAGGAGCACCCAGTCTGTGAACAGCAGAGAGATAACTGTTCCCAGTTTCCAAGTCACATTGTCTGGTGAAGGAGGTGACAGGGAATAAGGCCTGTGGCACAAGACAGTTTATGAATCCCGCGTTCATAAATTCTTATCTTTTTGTGACATAGTTACTTCTATGAATTCCTTAAAACCCCATGGAAAGTTAAAATCAAGTTCGTGTTACGCATGGTTACATCACAGTCCCAGAGTCTACATCCTCTTGCACAGTCCCTTTCCATCTGGGATGAGGCAAGAATTATCATCTTCACCTTTGACGATTTTGGTAGCATCCACCACTGTTATTGATTCACTCCCTCTCCTGGTTCTATAATATCTCCTGAATATTTTCCTTTGGTTTAGCTTTTAATTTTTCATTCATCAAGCCTGTCATGCGTGTGACCCAGCTTATTTGTCTCCTCTAGGTTTCTCAGGGTTTCTTTTTGTTCCAGCTGGGTTAGTGAAAAGCTACAAGGTGTTACAGTTTGTGCTACAAACTCCTTGGCAATTGTCTTCCCATTGGCTGGTGAGGCGGTGGGAGTCCTGGCATGAGGCCACAATCTTCCAGGAGCACCTGCAGCACCCCTTCCCCGCCATGCAGACAGCCTCTCTTCTGGGAAGCAGCCATCCCCTGACCTTTGGCTGTCAGAAACACTTGACGGCCAAGCAGATTGCCTGAGACCCCTATTGTTATCAGCAAGTATGTTTCCTTCCCTTTTTCCTGTGACAACATTCTATAACCTCTAGGTGTTTATAACTGATACTCGTTCCCACAGTCTTTTCTGGCATTTTAATCAACCTTCACCTAATTCTTCCTCTCCAATTCTTGATGCTCTAGCAATAATATCAAGTGCTTCTAAGAATTTCTTCAGGAGGTGCAATCGACCTCTCCTGTCTCTGTTCCTATCTCTCTCTCTTTCTCTGCCTATCTCTCTCTCCCTCTGTGACTCTGTCTCTCCCTGCCTCTGTCTCTCTATATATCTGGGTCTCTCTGTCTCTCTGTCTCTCTGTCTCTCTCTCTCTCAACACACACACACACACACACACACACACAAACATGCACCCCTCCCCAGGAGTTGTCAGACCCCACCGTAGGAACTACTGTTAGAAACGCTGCTAGTATGTGGTATAATTTAAGCAGAACAGTAAGACCTAAAGCCTGACCAAGTTCCTGGAAACAAAAGATCCTCTTATTGCCAACAGTTTGAAATCTTCAAGTGCTCACATTTTTCAAGTTATTTTGCCAAACATCTAAAAATGATGCAAGTCTGCATTATTTCAAGTCATATTTTCCTAGATTTTTTTATGACAGAAGTTACCTCTAACCCAGATAGATGGGAAAATGCCAGCAAAACACAGTGAAAAATATCTGTATAGCTTAGGTATTGAAGGAGAAACAAGTTTAATGAATTCCAAGTATAAATCATCCACACTAGCAATTTTATGGCTCTTTCCCTGAAACAACACTGCCTTAAGCTTCTCCAGGATTGGTCCCAACAGAGCAGGCGTTGGGAGTATCATGAGTCAGTGGATCGGTCCTGCAATGAGAACAGGTGTGGTTTGTCTGAGGTAGCCAGTGGGTGAGCATCCAGTACAGCATTAACATGTAAGATTATAAAGTGCAAACTGAGGAGAAAGGGCCAAAGCAGATCAAATATTCTTCTAAGAAAGGAAACATCAGGCTGAGTTTATAGCTCAGGGGTAGTGTGCATGCTAAGTGTGTGCAAGGTCCTGGGTTCAATCCACAGCAAAATACACACACACACACACACACACACACACACACACACACACACACACACAAAGAAAGAAAGGAAGAAAGAAAGCAAAAAGGAAGGAAGAGAGGAAGGAAAGAAGGAAGGAGGGAAGAAAAAGAAAGAAAGACCTCAAAATCCTTCTATGTGAACCTTGATATTTTGCTATAATCATCCCTATTCAAGAAATACAATTATTACCTTCAAGCTCTTCACTCACTATTGGTTCAGGCCTGAAGAAGTAATTTCTGCTTCTATTCTTTTGACCTCACTGGACAGTGGGCATAGTCATCCATGAAAGAAAGGAACAGGGGGCCCTGTGGATCCTTTCTAGAGAGCACAGTTGCCTCAAAAAATTGACATGGAAACTGAAGAATGTAGGTCAGTGGTAGAGTGCTTGCCCAGATTGCTCAAGGCCCTGGATTCATTCCTCAGCACGCCAGGGTGGCGGATGGACTGACAGGGAGTGCCTGAAGAATGGCAGAGTTGAACGTGAGAGATTTGGTCCACTTATCCTTCCAACCTCTGGCTTGACTGACACCCTTTCCAAAGGATGGAAGGGGTACATATGGCACCAGACTGGAATAAACATACCCCTGGCGCTCCACCACCTCTACACTCCTGGCATCAAAGGCCATGTGCCATTTTCCTATCTCCTTATTGAAAACTGATTCTCTGTCCATTCATTCCTGTAACTGCAAGGGCCTAGACATAAACATAGAGAGAATGTACAATACTGAAGACAGCAAAGCCTTAAAGAGGGAAAGCGTATACAGGTAACTCTTAAACTCTCAACCTTCTTGAGCTCACTAGCCTACGTCTCTAAAGGAAATTTCCAGAGCTCTCTCACTTTGCCCACAGTTTACAGGTCATCATAAGTGACCTGCTTGTATTAGTTACTTTTCTCATTGCTGTGAAAAAACACATGAGAGCACAATTTAAAAGGAGGAGGAATTTATTTGGGCTCAAGATTTCACAGTGTCCAAGCCATCATGGCAGTAGAGCAGCTCACATTGTGGTGGAGCAGGTCACATCATGGTGGCCAGGAAGCAGAGAGGAGAATGAGAGGACTAGGCACGGGATAACCCTCAAAGGCATGCCCCTAGTGACCTACTTCCTCCTTCTAGGTCCTATATCCCAAAGTTTCCACAACCTCCCAGAACAGTGCCACCAGCAGGGGACCAAGCATTCAGTGCATGAGCCTATGGAGGACATTTCACATTCCAACCAAAACACTGCCTAAGAATTACCTTAGAACAGCCTTGTAAATAATGATAGGTCCTTATTTCAAAAGAGGGAAATGGACCAGAATGTTGACCTTCCCAACTCTGCCATATTCTGATTCTAAAGAACTTAACCTTGTAGTCTAGCTATGTTGTTGTTGTTGTTAGGTGCCGTCCAGTCGAGTCCGACTCATAGCGACCCTATGTACAGCAGATCGAAACACTTGCCGATTCTGTGCCAGGCAAACCATCTTATTTATGTTTAAGCCCATTGTTGCAGACACTGTGTTAATCCATCTGGTGGAGGGTTTTCCTCTTTTCCGTTGACCTGCCACTCTTCCAAACATGA